>JAZHYW010021651.1:0-266717 GCA_037355805.1 Ixodes ricinus
GGTGAAACTCAGTTAACGGGGTTCCTCCCTCGGTGGAGAGCAAGCAGGAGACAGGCAAATACTTTTAACATTTTAATACCGCTGGCTGGAATGGTCGCCGTCGTCGGGTCGCTTACTGATGGGCTGGCTGTTCAACAGGCCGACGGGCTGCGTCGTTCTCGGGTGGCTCGTTGGCTCCTCGTGGTCCGCAGGCCGGCAGCTCGTGGGTGGCTCGAGGCGATTCCTTTTTCGGTCGTTGTACAGGTCAAGGGCTGGCAGCTCTCGGGCAGGTTACGGGCTGACGGCAGTCTGTCGGGCAGCTCGCATGGCGTTCTGGGGCAAAGGCCGTCCAAAGCAGGCAGCCTTTTTCGGTCGCTCCTCCGTTCGTCGTCGGGACCAATCTGCCCTGCTCCCGCGTGCCCTCTCTCGTCCTCCCTTTTCCTTCCCCCCGCCTCCCGTGGTCACGCTCCCTCTCGCCCTCTTTCGGCCGAGCTCCTTTCCACCGGCGACCCTGATGGCGCCGCCACTTCCACACGCCGAGATCCGTCAAGGTCAATCCCGCGCCGCCATCGGCCCGCACGCCCGCGATGCGGCTCCTTACACTCGCTCATATTTTTTTTTCGAGATTTGTGAGTCAGTTTTGTCCTGTGCTAGATGATCACGAAACACAGCACTTTCACCTTCATGCACTGGTCTTAATGTTCGACCGGTATGCACGTTCCCGCGACACAGCACTGACACCTTGCCCTCAATGTTTGATCGTCATGCTTCGCACCACAAAAGCCCACTCCTAAGCTCCCCGGCGACAACACAGTCCAGCCTTTTTTTCGCTCCAAACGAGGAACCTACGACGTTAGCAAACATTTGGGAGGGGATGAGCGACAGGCGATCCTTCTATGACCCTCCCCCCGCCCCCCCCCCCCGTGCACGCGCACACGCACCTGAATGAAAATAGGTAGGAGAGCCACATTACAGCATTACAGTTTGATTTTCAACATGACCTAGTTCCTGCCTTTCCTAGGTTCCCTCGCTACCCGGAGGTGCATACGACATTCCCCAAACCCTCTCGTCAATCTCAATTTCAGCGCTCGGAGAAGGTGTAAACTGCGCAGGTGGGGTCGACGCGGCTGCTGGTCCCGAATGCTCGCTTTCGGGCGGCAATTCTCGGAGCTCCCATTGCTCCGCTGCCTCCCACATTACTGCAGCATCGTTCTCATCTGTTCTACTGGTTTCCGGTACCGCCAGAGGTTCGGTCGCATCAGCCTGCACCAGAGACGCGCTCTCGTCCTTGGTGGGAAAGGGCCCCTCGGGTGCCGCCTTTTTCAAGCGGTTGACATGCACTGTGGTAACCGATCCCCTTTTTATCTCCTTTACCTGAGCCACTACCGGCGTTACCAGTCTAGTGATCCGGTATGGACCCTTCCACTTCTGGCCTAGTTTCTGTGAGAGCCCTTTCCCCGGGTAACGGACGTCTACATACACTCGGTCGCCCTCCCGAAATTCTGGGCTTTTCGTCTTCCGGTCGTACTGAGTCTTTCTGCAAGCCTGAGACTTCCGCAGAGCCTCCCCCGTGACTTCGTGAGCCGCCCTCATTCTCAGTGTCAGTTCTGCTCGATAGTCCTCCAAACAGGCATACTTAGGGACACTTGGAGCGTCAAGGATCTCGTGAGGGAGCCCCGGGTCTCTCCCATGGCACAGATAGAAGGGAGTCTCTTCGGTGCTTTCGTGAACTGCAGTGTTATATGAAAACAACACGTAGGGCATCCACAGATCCCAATCCCTCTGGTCTCGTGCGACGAGATGGGAGAGCAGTCCCTTGATGGTTTTGTTTAGTCTTTCCACCGCCCCGTTCGATTCGGGGTGGTAGGCTGTGGTTGTGAGCTTCTTAACACCGAGCAGTCTGCACGTCTCTTTCATTAGACCGGAAACAAAATTTGTGCCCTGATCTGTTAGAAGCTGCTGAGGTACACCGTGCCTTAGAACAATCCGCTCCACAAATGCCCGAGCCACAGTCTCCGCCTTCTGATCCCTCAAAGGCAAGGCTTCCGCAAATTTAGTAAAATGATCCACGAATACCAGGACGTACTTATTTCCCTCGGTGGTGATGGGCAGCGGGCCCACTATGTCGAGGGCCGTTCTCTCAAAAGGTTCCTTGACCTCACCGAAAAGCTCCAGGGGCGCTCGTCGTCTCTGACCCGACTTTCGCAGCTGGCACGACTCACAGGAAGCGCAATAGCTCTTCACGTCGCGGTGCATCCCTCTCCACACATATTTCGCCGTGATTTTCCTGAGAGTCTTTTTGAAGCCGAAGTGCCCCGAATAAGGGGCGTTGTGATAGGCATACAGGACTTTTTCGACCAGACTTTTTGGAATCACAGTTCGTTCCCGTGCTCTGCCCTCCCTCTGTCCGGGTCCTCCTTTGCGCAGTAGACCCATCCTGTCCCGAAAGTAGCCCTGATCGTCACTATCATTGCCTGCCAGTCTGTCAGATATTTTCCTTAGCTCTGGGTCCCTTTCTTGTTCATCTTTAATAGTACCGTCCTCAAAAACGGGTACAAAACTCAAGACGGCGCCCACGGTGGAGGGGGGATCTCGGGCTCGACTGAGGGCGTCCGCGTTGGTGTGACCACTTCCGGGCTTGTGGATGATCTCATAGTCGTACTCCTGCAGTTGCAGGTTCCATCGGGCGAGGCGTGATCCCGGGTCTCTTACATTCATCAACCAGCGCAGGGGTCTGCAGTCCGTGATTATTTTGAACCGGCGGCCGTACAGATAGCACCTGAAGTGCCGTGTAGCCCAAATCACCGCCAAACATTCCTTTTCGGTGGCGCTGTAGTTAACTTCAGCCTTGTTCAACTGTCGGCTCGCGAACGCCATTGGTCTTTCTATACCGTTCTTTACCTGAGAGAGGACGGCCCCCAATGCGTACTGGGACGCATCCGTGGCCAAAATAAAAGGGCTTCCGAAGTCCGGGTACCCAAGAACCGGAGCGGTGAGTAGCATATCTCTGAGTTTGCAATAAGCGCCTTCCTCGCTGTCCCCCCACCGGAATGTGGCGTACTTCGATGTCAGTGTGGTCAGGGGTTTGGCAATTTTGGCGAAATTGTCAATAAATCTCCTGTAGTACCCCACGAGGCCCAAAAACTCTCTGATCTCCCTAACTTTTGTTGGTCTGGGAAAGTTCCGAATTGCCTCCTCCTTCTCTGGGTCGGGCCTTACCCCATCCGCAGAAACGATGTGACCCAGGTATTTTACCTCTGATCTGAGGAACTGGCATTTTGATGGCTTTAACTTCAGCCCGGCCGCCCGCAGTCTCTTCAATACTCGCTCGATGTCCCTCAGGTGGCTGTCAAAGTCCCGGCTGTATATGACTATGTCGTCCATATACACATGGCAACTCTGCCCAATTAGTCCCTCGAGGATGACGTCGGCGGTTCTCTGCCAAACGGCCGGACTGTTGACCAGTCCCATCGGCATTCGGTTCCACTCGTAGTGGCCGGAAGGGGTATTGAAGGCCGTTTTGTTTTTGTCCCTGGGATCCATTTCTATTTGCCAGAAGCCGGCTGCTAGATCCACGACACTGAAGTACCGGGCAGACCCCAGCTGGGCAAGGGTCTCCTGTATGTCAGGAATTGGATACGGATCGACCCGTGTGACCGCATTGAGCCTGCGGTAGTCTACCACGAGTCGGGAAGAGCCATCCGGCTTCTCAACCAGAAGGGCCGGCGCACCCCAGGGCGACTTAGACGGCTCGACAATGCCTTCCTCCTCTAGGTCCCGAATCTGCTTTGCCATCTCGTCTCGCTGTGAATAAGGAATCCGGTAAGCCCGCTGATAGACGGGAGCATCGCTTGTCGTGTTGATTCTGTGCTTGATGACATCACACCGGCCCAAGTCTAGCTTGCTCCTCGCAAAAACAGCGCTATACCCGTTTAGCAACGACTCTAGGCGCCCCCTTTCTTCTGCCCGTATGTGCCCTAACTCGAACAACGAGGTGACATTCCCCTGGTCACTCCCGGACTCAGCCACTCCGCGGACTGAATTAATATCCGCCTCCCTAGCGCTGTGAAACCTCACAACCGTCTTGTTTCTGGGCAACAACAACGGCTCGCGGCTGAAGTTGATGAGCGACACAGGGACCCTTGAGTGCCGGTCAACCGTAACCAGTGCCCCTTTAGCTGTCACCCCGTGGGTGTGGAGAGTGGTCTCCTCTAAAACCCCCAGTTCTCCCTCTGGTACATCCACTTTTACCCAGCAGATTATCTCAGACAAGGGCGGCAGCACACAAGGTGCACTCAAACGGACAGGAACGCCAGAAAACAACCGTTGCGCCGCGTCCGCGGCTCCTTTGCTCTCCCGCCAAAATGGGACTTCGTCACCCCGCACCGAGAGAGCACCTCGGCTGACGAGCACGTCGATGTTGTGCTCCGACAGAACGTCTTGACCCAGGATGCCATCGAGCGGCAAGGCGGCGTCGTCAGAAATTATAAAACAGGGGTGCTCAAAGCGATGCCTTCCTAGAGCAAGTTTCAACCGATAGCATCCCCGAACGTCAATCTGTCCTCCCGAAATGCCATGAAACCTCTTGTTTGCATGCTCGGGGCAGGGTCTCAAGTTTTTGTCCTTCATTTTTCCGAGCCCCACGGCTTTGAGCAACGTGACGCGGGAGCCGGTGTCAACCAAAAGTCGCATGTTCGTCCCGTTAATCTCACATTCCACAACGGGGCTCGTTTCCTCGGAGTACCTCAGAATAATCGTCTCTGTCTCCCCTTCGACCCTGGGACCGGCACCCGACCGGCCATTCCCCTTCGACGCCGCTTGCTGTCTTTCCCCCACCCTCTTTCCCTCCTCATCCTTCGAGCTTGGGACCGAAGAATGAGGGGGAGCTACACGTTTTTTGGAACCGTGTCCGTCATCGACGCGCCCTCAAGGCCACTCCCCGAATTCCGGGAACGGCATTCACGAGCAAAATGGCCGCTTCCCCCGCAGGCAAAGCAGCCCGTGTAGCGACGCCTAGGAGCTCTCTGCAACCTTTGTTCACGTTCTTCCTTCTGAGTGAAGAGCTTTTCTAGACCTGCCAACCTTTCTTTAAGCTGCGTTAGCTCGTCCGTCTCCACAAGTCTCACTTGTTGAACCTGATTGACCAGATTTTCATTCGCCTCTTCCTCTGACGCAATTTCAACCGCTTCCTCGAAATCTTTAGGCCGATGCGACAGCACCAGCCGGCGAACAGGATCACGAAGCCCCTGTACGAACAGCGAACATAGCTGTTCCCTCATCATCTCTCGAGCAATTTTTGCTCTCTGTTCATCCTTAGCTGCCGTACTGCCTTCCCATTGCCTACGCAGTGTATCCGACCCAAGCGCCTGTATACGCGTGGCGAACGTGCGAACGTCTTCACCATGTTTTTGAGAGGCCTCTGCGAAACGCTTTAGCTTTATATTGAGCGGCTCAGTGTCATATCTCGCCGTGAGGACAACCCTGAGCGCATCGAACGTTTTCGCTTCCTTAGCCTTTTCATCTCGCCAAACAAAGTCGTATGCGCCCCCCGAGACGCGGCACCTCGCCACTCCAAGCTTATGTTTGTCCTCCCACGCTCCCATCAACGCAACCTGCTCAATGGTATCCAAGAAATCGTGGACGTTAACTCCCTTTCCATCCCCGGAGAATACTGGCACCATAGTATTCAGAGCCAGCACACTGGGCCCCATCGCGACTGCCTGTTCTACGCTCATCCCGCACCAAAATGCCTACGCTCCCGTCTCCAGCCTGCTCTCTCCTTAGACGGGGGTGTTTCTGTCCCGTCAAATCCCAAAGGAGTTTGGATCCCACCGCTGCCACCAATGTAAAGTTTCTGGTGAAACTCAGTTAACGGGGTTCCTCCCTCGGTGGAGAGCAAGCAGGAGACAGGCAAATACTTTTAACATTTTAATACCGCTGGCTGGAATGGTCGCCGTCGTCGGGTCGCTTACTGATGGGCTGGCTGTTCAACAGGCCGACGGGCTGCGTCGTTCTCGGGTGGCTCGTTGGCTCCTCGTGGTCCGCAGGCCGGCAGCTCGTGGGTGGCTCGAGGCGATTCCTTTTTCGGTCGTTGTACAGGTCAAGGGCTGGCAGCTCTCGGGCAGGTTACGGGCTGACGGCAGTCTGTCGGGCAGCTCGCATGGCGTTCTGGGGCAAAGGCCGTCCAAAGCAGGCAGCCTTTTTCGGTCGCTCCTCCGTTCGTCGTCGGGACCAATCTGCCCTGCTCCCGCGTGCCCTCTCTCGTCCTCCCTTTTCCTTCCCCCCGCCTCCCGTGGTCACGCTCCCTCTCGCCCTCTTTCGGCCGAGCTCCTTTCCACCGGCGACCCTGATGGCGCCGCCACTTCCACACGCCGAGATCCGTCAAGGTCAATCCCGCGCCGCCATCGGCCCGCACGCCCGCGATGCGGCTCCTTACACTCGCTTGACTCGCGCGCCGCCGAAAGATGATCACTTATTGTTTTCTTATAGTTCGAGTCGAGGAGCCTTGTTTAGCAGGTGGCCAACCCTGCTGCCTTCCACGTTCATTCACGCGCACTCCTTTGAAGTGCGAAATCTGGGTTTGCTTCGGCATTAGATTCACTTCTCTCTTCTGCGCTTTGCTCCGACGCTTGTTTTTTTATACTGCCTTTTTACGTGTAAGTCCGCGTTTTACTTGGTCTTTGTTCCAATGCTTGTTTTCTGTGTTATATGTTTTACATTCAAGTGGGTTAGGGTTACAAGCAAGCTAGGCTGCATACCTTGTTTCACTTTGCGATGGACCGCTGCGGACGCTTGGAGTCACCCCAGGCAATCCAGTACCGTGAGCTTAGTCAGATCAGTGCTTATTGAGGCATTAAGCATTTTGTTTTTCATTTGTCTATGCGTTTTATAATGTCATCTTTATGCGGCTATGCCGGCAACACAGTGTAGCTGTCAAGTGCCAATTTTTACGTTTAGGAATTAGAGGAATGGAATGGAACGATTCAGCGATTCCAGGAGTGGGAATGGGCCCAGTGTCCCCATTCCTAGGAGTGGAAAGGAATTGAATTAACGAAAACTCTAATTCCTGGACTGGAATTGGAATGGAATGGGGGTGCCCATTCCGCAACACTGCTTTCTAGGTGGTGTTGACCCGCGCCAGCAGTAAATGCGCGAAAGAAAGGATAAACTTTTTCCTTTCTCTCGCGCATTTACTGCTGGCGCGGGCGCGGTGTTCGTCCGGTCGCTGCGCTATTTGGCTGAGTAGCGGGTATCGCTCGTAGCTGTTCGGAGCTAGGAATACCTGGATCTCTGCCTGTGTTAGAGTCAAGTTCCTCCTGACCGACGGCGACCATGTTTGGGGAGTCTATTTTCTTCATAACAAATGTAGCGGAGACCGCCAGCCTCATCACTTCCCTCGATGCTGGCGCCATCTAGAAGTAGCGCGTTCAACCTCTATTGTAACGCGATAGCGTTAAAGGGTAACTGCAAAGAAAAAAAGGTTTTTTTAACAGCCTATATATGGGACAAGCTGTCACAAAACAAATCTTCCGCGAAAAAACAATTTTTTTCTGGCAATATTTACGCCACAGGACGTAATTTAGTCGGAGTCACAACTTCTCCACATTTGAAACTCGCGCCCTTTCGACGTGCGCGGAGTGGCTGTAATACGTCACTCCGTGACGTATAGCAGCCACTACGTGACGTATAATACCAACTTTGTGGCCCGCGATTTAAAACGGACGAAATCGCCGCAAAGTAAAAATCAGTCTCGCGCAATAAATATTGCTGTAAAAAAATTTGTTTTTGTCGCAGAAATCGGTGGCGTGGCGGAAAAGCCGGCATCCGTGGCGTGCCGCGAAAATCCTGATTGGTCGATAGGGTTATGACGTCACAGCCACATGACCTCGCGCGGGAATTTTAAACAACCCACAACGCTCACGTGAATCCTGACGACACGCATGCAATGAAAGTGATTCAAATGTATGGCATGTAATGCGAATTAAAGGTCGCCGCATGTCTCAAATGATTTCACTCTATAAAGTATATAATTTGCCTTAAAGAAAAATTTGGAGAATTTCAGGCAGGATTCGAACCCACGGCTCTTCAATTGCGAGACACTTTTTTTTTTTTCTAGGTTACGCAAGACACGTTAGCACGGCTTGAGAACGAGCGGGAGCGTACTCCAAGTTTTGTTTCCCCTTTCGAATCCAGACGGCGCTGATGACGGCCAATGACGATTTATTCGACGTGCCATCTCGATTCTGAAAAAGGGAGAAAATGTGTACCTTCCATACTCCGCCGATTTTTCGAGCTACCTAATCCAAAGGCATCATCTGAATGCGGATGGCTTCCTGATTCCGAAATGCTAACTCGTTCTCCCAGATTCAATCTAGTTAATTAAAAAAGTGGTATTTTGTTTGCTGCCGAAACCGAAACATCGTTCTCCCTAGTTTTTCCCCAGTTTTCCCTGCCACCCAAGCGTGACGTCACAGTTGGGTAGCGAGGCGCGCGGCCAGCAATCGGGCACGCTCGCGCTCGCCTTTCACGCGGCTAACAGCGAGAAAACCTGGGCGTTCGTGCTATTTGAAGTTGATAATAATCTATATTTGCACAAGGTATGACCTTGGCCTACGTGCTGAACTATAAAAAAAAAAAACGGGAGCAACTGGAATTTTGAGAAAACCGAGAAAACCGAAACTCGGTACGCTCAAGCCGCGGCTCGCTAGTTTCGTGAAATCGCTAGTAAATCCGTTCTCGTTTTATTAGAAGATGGCTGCCCAAGAAAGGTCGAAGAGTCACGCAATACATTTTTTTGACAAATTGCCAAAGCACCACGGAAAATGCTCGGAATGTGGGTACAGGTGCCCCACACGCTCGTATAACCTGAAGGAACGTGCCATTTGTTTTAGATTTTCTTTAGAAAAGTTACTGTTGCAGGCACCAGCACGTGTAACTACTCTTGTGGCATGAATATGCTCCATGGTACTTAAGTAATTTAGCAAAAGATCTATAGACCATTTCTGAAAAGCGCTTCTGGTCGATGCCATTTTCAGCGTTCGTGCGTGTGGTACGTACTTTGCTCGCCTTCCAAAACGACGAACATGTGCGTGCTGGGCTAGGACCTAACACATGTAGACTGTGATTTTCGTAAACAATGAAATGTATAAAATGGGATGAACTGCATTCGTGTAGATCAGATGGCAGGTTACTGGTCATGAAGATCGTGTTAAAATGACAATTAAACGAACTCCGCAACCACCAACCCAAACATCAAGTGCAATGGAATGCGTATAAAATACACAAATACACTGTTCATCTTAAAATAAATAATATTTATTGATAAAATAGTGCATAAGGTACAGAAAGACATCATAAAACTTTTATTTCAAAATAAGTTAACAAACGTTACTAAACAAACATGTACCCTATTTTTTTTTTTTAATCTTTTGGAGTAGTATGCAACGCGTTCAAACACTCATCTACGAGAGCACATGGGAAGGGAGTATAATACAATATAAGATTTTTTTAAATTGAGTTTTGATTTAGCACAGTTTCCATTAGCATGTAAATTTGCATGCCTCCCCTCAACGACATTAATATTTTCATGTGTTTTAAAAAAGAACTTTTCAGCCCTATATAAAATTTTTCCGCAATAAAATAAATTAAAGACGTTTTCATCACTTCTTCTGCAGAGAATATAGCACACCAACCATTTGACAGACCAGACAAAGGCTCTATCATATATTAATGGAGCTCAACACCTGCTCCATAAACCCCTGTAATAGCAGACAGGAATATGCAGTATGTCGAAATTCATGTCCAAATTCAGACTTGAACTTTGTTTAGACGTTTCACTTCTCGTCTTCAACATATCGGCCATGTGAGTGAGACTCCGAGAGGAGCCCGAGCTAGATTCAACGTCCGAAACAGAAATAGTGTTTATAAAAAAAAATATAAAAAAAACACTGGACCAATTATGAATGACAAATGTGACTGTGCAAAATGTCGACTATAGTGCTAGATTGTGTACTATTTTTCACGATATTATTAGCGCTCTTCTTTGGATGGATGTCGTATAGTGGTCAAAACCGGCTTGAGTTTGCGCGTGCCGCTCTTGAAGCTGTTCCAGCTGTTAAAGGATACTCAACTCGTAGCACGCGGCTATAAAGTATTCCGAGCAAAAGTGAAAATGTTTCACGTGACACTAGTTCTCTCGGCGCACAGCTCGCTCTAAAGCACCTTGACGTGGCTGGCCTCCATTACTGCCTGGAAGCGCATTTTTTTTCTCCCACGAAAACAAGGGTAAAAAAGAAGCTTTTTCCCGGCACTGTTCCTATGATCTATCGCGGAGCACAGGTTGCTACCCATTGCAAAGGAACTTTTAACCTTGAAGCTGCGAAAAAAATAATCTCGATCGCTGGCGCCCGGAAAGCCACTTCGCGGCTGCCCGAGTCGCTCGTCCGCTTGCCCATCCGTGACGTACGTGGGTAGGGAAAAGTAGGGATTTTTCAGTGTTGCCAGTAGAGAGTCGCCTCCTGGAACCCTCGCGGCCGGTGTAACTTGCAAATTCAATAACTTCACGGAAAATTTTTATTTTTATAAAATATTTTGGTTATCAGTTGAGAAAGGGTTATTGATGCGGTCTGCAAATTTCCAGCCAAATCGAAGCCTACCAAAAAATCGGCGGAGTTCCCCTTTACAAGCAGGGAACGGGGAAAAAGCTCTTCGGGGTTCCACGTGGGGAACGAAACAAGAAAGGAAGCAAGATTCGGTTGTCGTGAATCCGGGCTATGGGCCGTCCGTCGAAAGACAATTCGTAACAGGGCAGTTCGTAGCAGGGTTTAAGTGGCTTTATTATTTTTTATGTATTTATTTATTTGCGCAAGTGCGGCGTTATATTAAAATTACACCCCTCGCGGCTGCAGAGCCACGTCATATAAGCCTTCAATGCTTTGACGGGCTTGGTATGACACAGGGTTCGTCGAGTGACGATATGAAAATGTGAGTATCAAAATCTGAGCTTTTCGAATTAATTTCCTGGTGTTATCTTAGTTATTTTGGATTGATCATTTAGCAGCGTAATTGAAGGTACGTAAAATTGCGCGAGGTGAGAAGACCTATGGCTGTTTTTTTTAGGCTGGAGAGGCCCTTTAACACAAATGGCTGATTTTCTCCATCGCCTAATATTTTAACGAGCCTTACACAAAAATGTTTTAATGCGAAAGCATTAACTGTCCCATGGAGCGAACCGACGTCATCAGCTTTGAAACCACGCCAAACGTTGACCAAACGGCACCTAAAATCCCCTTTCCCAAGTGAAGACGATTGCTGATGGGCTATGCTCCCATTGGCTGGCGTTCGTCATCAAGGAACGAGGCTCCCATTGGCTCTCATGCGGCGCAATTCCAAAAAGAAAAAAAAACACTATAGAGAAGCCTTTTTAATGGCGGCGCAGCGCACGCAGCGGCGCGCCCGCCGGTAAAGCAGGGAACACATGAGCGACAAAAACGGGCGCCGCGCGGCAGTTTCCATGGCAACTTGCGTGCACGCTGTGACGTAGCGCCTTGGCATAGGTCCACGTCACAGAGTCCTGGGCTGTTGCTATGGGAATCAGCGCGCGGCGCCCTTTTGCCACTCATGCGTAGAGGAGGGAGCGGTGGCGGCAGACCCAGCAGAGCCAACAGAGCTAAGCAGATCCCGTCCGGGCAAGCTCCAGGTAGGGTGCGTGGCTGAGCTCAGCGCGGCGCGGCCACCGTCACGAAAGCGCACGCTCAGCCGTCCGCCGGCGAAACGTGGCTGTCCACGCCACTACGCCGCAGACGAACTGAGGAAGCGGAAGAACGACATTCATGCTTTCGCATTCACAGCTCATAGGAAGTGCTTAGGTGTCCTCAGACTTTTTAACTCGCAATTTGGACGAAATTTTTTATTGCCACATGGGGCTAAACCACGGATATGCCGCGTTGTGTTTATAATGTGAGTGCAGTTTCAAACCGGCCGTGAGCAAGCAGATTACACGACGGCCACGACGTCTACGCCTGCTCCGAGCGCCTTGCGCGCGCGCTTCCGTGGGACCAAGGACGGCGCGTGGGCTCTGGATCTGTCACGCCCGTCGCGTATCCTGCAAAAGTGACGTTCGCTTCTCCCACGATACTTCAAGTAAAAGATTTAAGACAGTGGCGATACTTTGCTACGCAAGCGGAGCATTCTATGCGCGCCGTAATTGTTTATGCTCCTCTTGCGGAGTAGAGTGTCACAACGCTATCAAATTTTAAATGCGACATTTTTTTCAGCAGCTCAGGGAGCTCAGGGATTGAAACAAGAGTTGATGCGACTTGGTGGGCAGAGATTTTAATTTTATGAGTTATAAAGTAAGTGATGAGATGTTGGGGAGAGTCACGAAAAAATCAACAAAAGAGAAATTAACACACAAGAGAAGGGACGGCACTGACACATTCCCAATATATAAAAAAGTCTGACCTGCTCTTCCAGAAAACTTAACATGGCATATTTACGGCTGATATGAACTAGCGCACCTATAGGCTCATGAATATTTTATTTATTGTCATATACACTTATCCAACATCAAAAGCCAGCTTGTGTGGAACGGCCTAAAACTGGAGTGCTACAAGGCAGTTGAGCTCGAATTTTTTCACTAACCCCGAAGGGCTCCGCGACCATACCCTGGTCCCAGTGGCCATCACGTAACATGGACGAATATAGGACGACGCCACTAGCCACAGCCGTTCCTGCACCAGCGAAAACAACAGCACAAATCCACTTACACAAACTGAGCCATCCGAATTATGGCATACTCCTTGCGGTACCTGGAGAGGTAGTCGGGCACATAGAAGGCGCAGAGGACCGAGATCACCAGAACAATGGTCACGAGGAAGACCACCAAACGGAAACGACGTTCGTGACGGCGAGATGCTGGTCTGGTCGCTTGAGGCACCGCAGGATGGAACAGGGGTCGTCTGGAAGCTGCCACCACTTTCACGGTGGAGCAGTTGGTGCAAGAGAACAGCGCCTTGGGTGCACGCTCTTCTTTCAAGATCCGCAGTGAATAGTCGGGGGGCACCAAGAACCCCGGTACCAAAACGAAAATCCCGCCAGCCTCCTTCGCGTTGCTTGCCTGGCTGATCTGGCTCGCGAGTTGTTCCGGTTTCCTCTTACTGCCGTGGGGGTCTCCAGATGGCGTTGGCCGAGATACAGCCGGTGAAAATTGCGCTTTCAGCAGCTCCGGGGCCCACGGCGTCTGGAGTAGATCACCTGTCGCTTCGGTTGTAGCACCGCGGACCATGGCTAGCAGTTCCGACGGACACTCCAAAGACTGGTTAGCACACCTGGCGAGAAGTTTGTAGACGAACAACTCGTCGTCATTTGCGACCGTGTGGACGGGTGGCATTCCCAGCCTCGACAGTGGCATTGCTGTTGTCAACTGGTGCCCCGGGATCGGCTTAGCAATCGACTTTTGAGACACGCTCATGAAATCCCCGGCAACGAGTATTAGCCGGCTGAGCGAATCAGACCCTCGTGTTGAAAGGGGGCTGGGTTTTTGAACTCTCATGCCAAAGTAGCCCGCCGTGGAAGTCTGACCATGGTTTTCATTTTTCTCTTTTCGTACGACGCTTTTCGCATTGATTATGTCCAGAAATTCCTTCAAACTTCGCGGTTCTGTGGTGCCTGCCGGCGAACGAGACGCGTAGCGAGGGGTGGTTTTTACCGTACGATGGAAGGCAGTGAACACGTTGTGCTCATTCCTCGTTTGTTTTTGGAACTGCCAGTCCCTCGGTGGTCCCCAATTAGAGCGTGGATATTGGATAGCTTGCCGCCCTAAATCTCCTGCGCCATCACTTTCGGAGAGCCTCGATGTTTCGTCCGCCACATCGAGCGGTGCCTTTTGTGGGGCCTGGTCGTTTGGATACGTCGCTTCCTCAGACCGGCTCGGAGTTTCCAATTGTTGTCTGCGCCCCAAGATATCTCGAACGTAAATGTGCCACGCATCATTCAGCCTACCAGGACCGCGGCCAAAGTTGCTTTCCAACCTAAATGAGGGGAGATCGTCATCAGAGAATTCTGGCAAGTTCCTCAATATCCTTTGGCGGGACAGCCTTCGCACAGAGGAGGATGGGACGTCTGGGCTCTCATACGAGGACTTGCCGAGACCCAGCCACTGACGGCCTCTCGCCGCCGGCCGAATTTCCCTCGGTGACTTGAAAGAGTCGCCAGCGTACGTAGGGTCGAAAAAGTTGTTCAGTCTGTCGTTCACAAGGCCTTTCCATGCATCATGCACCGCTGCAGTTTCTGGAGCTTTATCTGCTTGCCGAGGCGTGTCGTTGTTGCGCGGCTTCAGTTGCAGTAGAATCTTACGCAGGTACTTTTTCCAGTGACGACCGTGGGCTTCGTCGTCATCATCACTCACCGACTGTTCCTCTTCTAACTCTTGGGTCGTGTCGTGATCTGATTCGTCGGATTCTACACTCAACTCCCGCCGGGTCGCGCCTAAGGTCGGTGAAAAGCGACCGACGTCTCGTGCACGCCCAGACCTCCTTAGAGTGGCCAATTCGAGCTGGTGCGACTTGTCATCCGACGGCAAGCTGCCTTCCTTGGAAGCGACTACCATAGACCCTGCTTGCAAGGAGCCCTCCTGAAGTTCGGAAACGTTGAACGGCTCAAGCGCGTCCCTTGACGGATGCGACTCGTCGCTGAACGTAGTCCGGCTCCAGTGAAAACTAATCCCGAAGGCGCTCGACGCGTTCTTCATCCACGGACAGCTCACGAAACGTACCACGATCAACCAATGTACAAGGCGCCAGCAATCACCCATGCAGGCTCTAAGCCAATCTTGTTTAGTCGCCCTTTCCGATCTGCAATGTGAGGAGAGAAATGAGGATGAGCAATGCGAAGGCATCCGACAGTGTCCACCCAAAAGGGAAACCATCCCCCCAAAGAGGGGCCACGTTACCTCTCTTCCCCTTCGCGACCCACCAAATTCCTGCTAGCGACCTTAGAATTGCGGAGAGGGCATTGTCAAAACTACCTTGCTCTCGTGACCTTCTCACACTGCGCACATGATTAGTGCCATTCACGATACTTGATCCAAAATTATTATTTTTCTCTGGTGACTTATACCGCTAAACGCCATTGCTCTCGAATAATTCCAGGCCAGCTGGTTGCACGAGTAACGGCAAGATGTTATATGCTAGGAACATGACCGCTGCGGGAGAAGTGCCCTAGCCATGCGGCATTTGCAAAAGTAGTCTTCTTTTTTAAATCGTGCACGTCTCCAGACTCGAAGCTCACGCCGAGGTGGGCCCGAATATCGGGGTGTTTAACAAAAAAAAACACAAACGTGTTTGTCCCACGGTAAAAAAAAAAAAATACGTTGCGCATTTTGAACGTTTTTTTTTTCATCCAAATGTAGTGCTAGGGGTTGGGACCACAGGCCGAAGTTTCAGAATTTACCGTTTTCTGACTCACATATTTGTAAGAGATTCGCACGAAAGGCCTCAGCAACCGGGAACTGGCCCCATTTTCCCATACAAAATTTACGAAAATCCCTTATAACTTTCGAGTCAGATAACGGCAAGTTCTGAAACATCGGTATCTGATACCAACCGTTAGCGCCACATTCGGCTGAAGATTGGACATCCGGCGATGCGCGGACCCGAAGGCGTAACCGCGCCTTCGGAACCAGCCCGAAGGCGCGATTACGAATGTGCCCGAGATTTTCTTCTCTGCCAACGATAGTGTTTTCGGCGATATACCGGATAAGAGTGAGCAGTCCAGGGGACGTGCGACCTCACCTGGAAAACGGCGCGCTACGGTCAGGCGAGGGCCCGCTTCAAGCAGCCCTCGGCAGGTCCCCGACATTGAAAGGACAGCTTGACCATAGAAACGTGGGTTCGAGGAGTGCGTGCCCACGCAGTCCCGGTCAAATGCCCGCGAGAGCGCATCATGCACGTGCAGGAACTCCCGCAATAGACGATTGCAAGCAAGGCAACTGGCCGCCGCCATGTCTCTGCTCATGGTGGAAACACCGTGCAATTTCAAGCTTGCCAAGCTATGATCACGCGCACGCTGCACGTGCTTGCACGCATGGGGCACCAGTCGGGGCGCCATGCTTGCAATTGTCTATAGACCTTTTCACCATCCGTCGCATGGGCGCTGCCATCTTGGAATAACGTGACGCGGCCGCCATAATTAAGGTGGCTTCAAATCGTCGCACCTCTCTCCCCTCCGCGCCCTGGCGAAGGCGTTGTCAAATACTTTACTGAAGTATTTGCCGTTGTATTCGTGTCTTTTGACGCGTTTTACCTCGCTTTTTTGCCTTGCTTCGTCAAGTGTCGTTTGATACTTATTTTTGCTGCCTAACTGCAAGCCCCCATTATAGCACGCGCTGTCTATTTGCACCGTCAGCGTACCGGATACCTGTGAGGAAAGGAATCAGCGTTAGCACTGGCGCACATTGAGTATGTAGATGACTCTAAAGGTCGGTTTACACAGGGTCGCTTTTCTACGTTATACGTTACGACCGCTTACGTAGCCAGTCACCGGGACATCCGTACTTCCAATGAAGCGTGGCGACCGGTTCAAGGAGCATCTTTCCACGCGACCTACGAAACACGAATGTCCCGGTGGGTCCCTATATGTCAGGGGTCTCAAACACGCGGCCCGCGGGCCGCATGCGGGCCGAGACTCGCTGGGACGCGGCCCGCAGGCAACCGGCTACGAGTCCCAGTTCCCATGTCTTGATCGCTGGAAATGACATGCGACATAGTGATCTCATCTTGTCGATTCATTTTCGCTCGAAAAATAGCTGTGCTCTTTTAACGTATTCACATGGTTTATACTTACATCAGGGCCGGATTAAGGTACGGGCTAAGGGGGCTGCAGCCCTGGGCCCCAGGCTGTCAGGGGCCCCATGGTGTCCCCTGAAAATTTAAAAATGTTAGCCGCTTTTTTTTTTTTTAAAGAAATTTTAGGCAGAAAGCAGTAGAAACACTCCGAAGGGCCTCTGGCGCAATGGCTTTCTCGTTCTCCTCAACAAGGAAACAAGGATGCCATAAAGTTCCCGTCTCTAGATCAGCTGGCGTTGGTGAGCTCGTTGTACAAGAGCGTGCCAGAACAACAAAATTTAACACGGCCTCCCATGCCCCTTGTTAGATTTTTTTTTAATTGGAGCTTGATGGAAGGACGGAGCACTGGGGCCCGCTTAGCGTGTTTTCCGGACAATTGTGGGCAGGAAGTTAAGCAAGCGTTAAGCAAGCAACGCAGATGGTTCCCCTTTTCGCGAAACTCCATATGGAGTTTATTCCAGAACGATAAGTTTGGATTAAGCGAAAAGGTGCCCGTAAATCTTCCGGACACCGTCTCTCTAGCCACCAACAAAGAGGGGTTTCAAGGAGCCGGCTCTTAAGACGCCCCTCAACAGTTTTCGATGGGTACTGACTGCAAGGAAGTGCTCTAGAGTCGATATCTGGTCTGCCAGTGCAACTGAACACTCTTCCTTCCAGCGGCTCATACGAATACTGCAATGGTTTCACCAACCTCTGAGGTATAACCTCTTATTTTTTAACGTTGAGTCACAGAACAAAATGGCCGCCGAGGTCTAAATTACTGCATTTAAAAAGAACAAGATTAGTACTAAATCTGATGCGAAACATTTTCCCCACTCAAAATGACAGCGTAGACACAAAAAGAAAACTTCTTCTCGGTTCTCATGATAAATTCTTTAAATGCAAATGTGCCCGAACGACAGCGGTCGATGTCTTAGAATCGCACGCAGTTTCTCCTGTGCTTTAAATGTGGAAGTCTTTGTTTGTTTGCGAAACGAGGGCTCAGTTACTAGAAGAGCGTTTACGAAGTAGTTTGATCCCGATAAAGACTGCTTCAACCAACGAAATTTCTTTCTTGCCTATGTCACTTCCTTCACTGTTCACACCAGTAATTAATTAACAGAGGGCTAGTTAGAGGTTAAAACACTTCCAATAATTTGGAACAATTACAAGAATAAGGGCTCTAGATTTTCGTGGCAGTTGTCAATTTGCGAGGCATGCCATTTAGGGGAAGCGAAATTAGGATGGGAATTTTGCAGGTACCTTTTCGGTTGCTGCATAACTCAATTCATGTCTGATTAATGATGTCACTCGACATGTTAGCAAGAGGGTCCCCTGTGCTACAAGTCGACATCGGGACCAATTTGTATAAACTGGCCCGGGCATGTACTCTATGAATCTAGCTGTAATTCTAGTCAAACAAATTCATGAACGGAGTCAACATTTTAAACGGAAGCAATTTAGTGTTTTTTTTGTTGTTGTTGTTTTTGTGGTTAGGTTGCTGGATGTGAACGACAAATCCTAATATTTTCCACAGTGTTTATTTGATTTCAATTTTTGTACCTCAAAATTACTATATTGTAAATTGCTAGAGCGGTTGATGATTTGCGAAGTAGCTTCTAAACAATCGCATCCGCTTCAATGCCAGCAAGGAAAACTTGAATTCCATTGAATCTACGGATCTAAACAAGGCTCGACAATAATCATACGATGAAACATATCTAGATTTAACAAGTTCAAAAATATACATATTCCCGTCGTCATCGTTACCTCCACCACCACCACCATCACCACCACCATTATCATAGGTAGAGGCCTCATAACAGCCTCAGCCCAGGGCCCCCAAATGCCTTAATCCGGCACTGACTTACATGTGTTCATTTGCCCTTTGTTTCGCTTTATTTTTTGCTTCCCAGCTGTTTGTAATGTAGAACAATTCCGCTACCAGGCTGCAAGCGCGAGCTATTCGTTGAAGGATGTATCTCGGCTGCGCCAACCCTCGATCAGCAGGAGCAACTGCCAAAGATATAAAGCGACAAGCTCGGAATTCTAGCCTTTAAAAAATATCACCATTAAAAGACAAGCATTTGTTCAGAGTGCTGTATTAAAAATCGTCAGGAAAGCAAGAACTGCCAAATTACCTGATTGTTATTAAAGGCATGTTGAGCTTGGTTAATTCCTGAGTGAATTGAGCAGCGGGAACGACAATGTACTTGTTCTGTTAAAAATGCCAGCTCGTTGGCGGGGAGGTGTCCTTTAATTCTTGTTGTCACATCAGGTCAGGACCCAAAGTAGTCATATAAACAAATCAAATATAAAGATGTCGCAGGTAAAACTGCGAGTTTACCAAAAGCATAGAGCGCGAGGTCTCTTCTTTTTAAAATCTTTTGAACACCCTCCCCCCTCCCCCGTCTTACGTTGGCCCTTGACCTTTTCGGTGTGGGCTATCTGGCCCCCACACTCAAATGAGTTTGAGACCACTGCTATATATCATATCGTCGAAACTCGTTTTGTAGAATTACATTTCGTCTACACGACCGTTTCATCGACACGATCGTTTCATCGACATTCGTCACGCGACAGGCACGCTGTAGGGATATTTCGTTACGCGTGCATCTCTGAGGTGAGCGTTACCCCCCCCCCCCCCCCCTCTTCCGCCTGCGTTCACGCCGCTTCGCGGCGCCAGTATGCGGCGGCTCATTACAAAAATGTTAACTCAGCTGACACGCCGCTTCGTGGCGACAATCTCATGCAGCTTATCGCAGAAAAAGGATAATCTGAGCTGTCCATGAAACGGTTTTTCGATGAAACAATCTTTCAATGAAACATCGCGTGTCGATGTTTCAAACGGGCTACTTTTCGCCTCACGCCGAAAGGTAGCCGTCTCTTCCCTAAAGTATTTCCCACTAACTCATTCCTCAATCAACGTCTCCTCACACCATCTTTCTATGTTTCATCCCGTCTTGATCATCCTCATAACGTAGGTGTACCACTATGTAGCACGAACACATTGCAACAATCTTTAATTCTCAAAACTTCTTTGGATTGGAACCGCCTTCCCACCTCCATCGCCATAATCCAGGCGGATGATTTGTTTAGAACTGCTGTTTCTAATTTCTATTGTTCATAACTATTATGTGCTTTGCCTTTAAGTTATCCATTGTATAATTTTTCTTGTTGAATACAACCCACTCCCCTCTGTAATGCCGTTGGCCCTGAGGGTATTGAAATAAAAATAAAAATAAAACTATCTGTCGATGAAACGTCGTTCGATGAACTGATTGCCACCGTCGGAGCCTGACCAACTGTTGTGATCGGGGCATTCGATCGGACGCGGGTTGGTAAAGATTTGATAAACACGAAAGAATAAAACATGTATACGGACGAAGACAGACAGCGCAGTTCTTTATTGACATGGAATGTAAGATCAAACACATTATTCCGTCGGATCCAATGCTTTTATTGAATTAGGCTTGGCCCGCAAGTCAGTCGGTAGGTTTTTCTGGCGGGCTTTCTGCGATGCGTGTTTTAATCCTGAGCGGTGGCTCGAACGATGTAGCAGCGGCAGTGGCGTAGCCAGGATTTTATTTCGGGAGGGGTTCACCGGCACTATTACCCACCCCCCCTCCCCTCCAAATGAAGAATCAGGGTGAACTCGGCGGTACGGACGCTCGCGCAAAGATTAGGGAGGCGCTGTTAAGGTAAAACGGATAAAGCTGCATTGTAATTTTTCAAAACGGAGCAGGCTTTATTTACAGGAATACGGGAATGGTGGTTCACTGTTCAACCGTAGTTGCGGCCCACCAACTGTTTCCTTACAGCACATAACTCCCTCCGCTTTTTGAGGTACCACTGCATTACCAACGCGTGCCGGCCAGACAAAAGAAAAAGATAGCTATACTGTCATAAAAAAAATTAAACAGCAAATTAAACACACAAAAAACAATTGCAAAATTAGAGCAAGCGTTTATGCACAAACACTTGGCAATATTCCAAGCCGCCACTAAAATGGCCCAGACAGCTAGCTGAAGTAATGCCGCGAGTAACAAGTCGGCAACGTCACCGCTCTAACATTCCCGCTGGAAGCGCGGAAGAGCATTTTAGGCGTTCCGTGTTCCTTCCTTTCATGGATTACCTGATCACAAAGTTAGATGGGAGATTTTAAAAGCACCGCGGCGTACGTTGCAATTACTTTCGTCGCTTCTGCCTGCAAAGATCTTGGAATTTGGGGCAGGTCTCGGCGCTGAATAGTTTTTGGAGCTCCATTCAGGCCTGGTTTCATTTCCTGAACTCCAATGTGAGCTGCTCATGTGGGCAGCCAAATGCAAGAGGGAGAAGCGTGAAACGCCCGTCACGTGTGCGCTACAGGCGGTCGCCCTCTGTCCGGAGGCCCTATTCCCAAACGTTCATCGTCTCGTCAAGATCCTAGCGACTCTGCCCGTAACAACGGCGGAAGCCGAGAGCTCGTTTTCTTCACTACGACGGTAGAAAACATACCTGAGAGCGTCCACTTCGAATGAGTGACTGCTCGGTTTAGCACTTTTGAATGTTCACCGCGACATGAAAGTTCAAGCGGAGGACGTCCTGGATATTCGTTGCCGTGAACACAGGCGGTTGCATCTTAATATTTAGGCGCTCGGCATAAATGGAATGATCAAGAGAGTCTGTAAATTGCTTTCTGAAATAAATAGTCACAATTACTTTTGATTCGTGGTAATTTACGGCGTGCTAAAGATCGCTACTACTTCAACGTGTTTAAGGCAGCAGAGGGTGTACGGACGTCACGTGGAAGGAGTTAAAATTCTCTTTTAAATCGAAACCGTTCATCCATTTCAATTGAATAAAATAGTGCGCAACGCTGTTGAACTAACCGAATGTTCTTTGGCGAAGGTTTCTGACCTGCATTTTGTGAATATTGGAAGCGGGATTGTTACTGTAAAGTATTGCGTTTTTGATGATAGAAACAGCAGCTCGATATTTTTTAGATCCGGTTGTAGAACCTGAGGTCATTAATGTGATTTTACAACTTAAGAAAAGTGGAGCTTGTGACGTGGATGGTTTACAAATAAGGCCTGTTAATTATGTTGTTCATTTATTAGCGCCAGTGCTAACGCATATATTTAATCTTTCTTTGATGACTGGTGTTTTTCCTAAACGAATGCAAATAGCAAAAGTGTCAGTACTACACAAAAGGGGAGTGTAAATGTTATGGGTAATTATAGACCGATTTCTATATTGCCAGTATTTCTAAAGCACTTGAAAAGGTACTTCATACACGTATAACTAATTTTTCAACTAAGCATAACTTGATATGAGTTTGGTTTTATAAAGCACAAATCTACCGAGGCTGCACTACTCGTCCAGAAAAAATTCATCTTGAAAATTTTGAAGAAAAAAAATTGTTCTTGGAGCATTCATAGACTTCACAAAGGCTTTTGAATGCCTCAATCATGCAATTTTACTAGCGAAATCGGATACATATGGGATTCGACGGCATGCTTTGCAGTGAGTGAAGTCTTGCTTACAGCATCGAATGCAATTAGTTTATATTGATGGATATTCGTCAAGTTCGAAGCGTATTCTTACTGGTGTTCCACAAGGATGTATATTAGGTCGTTTTCTTTTCAATATTTACGTTAATAATATTGTGAATATTAACTCTGGTGCAACATTTATCAGCTATGCCGACGACACTAGTTAGCTTTTTTTCAGCTGAAAATGTCGATGTGCTATTTGACATGGCAAATCAGGCGTTATCTGCCTTAGCAACTTGGAGTCGTATTATTTCACTACAAATCAACGTAGAAAAAACAAAAGCAGTGCTTTTTCTCCCAAAACATAAGCTAGTCACAATTACAAACGATATCGTTTTGAACTTGTCTAAAATAGAGATTGTAAACTCTTTCAAGCTCTTAAGTGCCATTTTTACTGAGAATATGTCATAGTACAGTCATGTCAACTACTTTAGTTTTTAAGCTGTCATAAGTAGTAGGTGTGATAAACCGCCACCGGTACATGTTACCAGCAAAGGTGAAATTATTAATATACAATTCGTTATTTTACTCCCACATAAACTATTGTTATTTAGTCTGAAGTACAACAAATTCAACAAATCTAAAAAAAATACACTTGTTGCAAAAAAAAAGCGCTGGGCTACAGAAGACGTTTCATTTGACTTCCACACAGCTAGTTTATTTAAGAAGTTTCGCGTTATCAATATACATGCTCTACTTAGCTACAGACGTGTGACTAATCTAAAACTAGAACAAATTAGGGGTTCAAACGTTTTGATAAACCTTGGACAGCTCTCTCAAAATATTCACGCGTGCCCCGTCGTGCGGAAAGTTGGGAGGTGGTCACTACAAGAACGAACTATAGCACACAAATGCTTAAACATACTATCCCAAAAATACTTAACCTACTTGAAGATAAAAGATTGGAATTCAGTACATTGTCTCAGAGAAATTCGACTAATTTTCTCCACAAATGAATCTGAGTATGAACTAAACTTTTGGGGGCTCATAACTTCTGTTTGCAAATAGGTCACTTTCCTGTTATAGCCGATGATAAAATATATTATGTTCGAAACACTCTTTGTTAAATTGTGGTAATCAAGATTTGTAAATGTTTTTTGTTTCGTTCATCTGTCAAGGACTTGTCAAGCTGTGCCATACAGCTTTTTTCCTTGATCGCCACCATCAACATACGACGTAAATAAACCCTTTATTAATAATTTTAGTCGAAAGCACGTAATTCTGATCAGTACTCATGGTGTGCGTGAGCGCAGCGCTACCCCTTTGCTTACAGTGCAGTTGTTTTTACAATTCATTTAATATTACTTACATTCCTGATATTGTTTTATATTATCACCATGTGTTCGTTTTATTATGTTCGCTTTGGTTTGATTGCACTGTGTATTTTAGTGAGGATAGTTTGTTATACACTTGGCCTTGAAATTGTCATCCTTCACCCCACAAGTGTTTCGAAATATCCGTTCTCTATATACCTGAGATCAAGTTCCGCATCCCATTAAATATATATGAATGGAGGAATATTGCCTGTGTTATTTATTTGAGCATTTTCTACCCCACAAACACTATTCCCGAAAGCATGTAAGTTTGAGATAGTCCGCGCTCCCCCTTTGCTCCATGCCCCGCGCAAAACCGACTGCGTGTGGCCGGGGGGGGGGGGGGGTTGCAGGTTTGGCATTTCGGGGGGGGGGGGGGGTTCGACCCCCAAACCCCCCTCTGCCTACGCCACTGGGCAGCGGCGCCAAATGAATTTTGAAAACGAAGAAACAGCTCGGACGCGTGGAACGAACACTGATACTCCGTTTCATACTTCATATGCAACGCTGTCAAAGCTTCTGGCGCGAGCGCGTGGTTTCGTCCAAGGTTTCGTTCACGCGAGCACGCGTGCAAATGATCAACGATATCAAGCCCCATGCTCGCGCCAGTAGCTTTGACAGCGTTGTACGGTAACTGTGAAACAGAGTATAGAGATCACATCACAGGAAAACGCAAACCACTCACCTTTTATTCCTGGAGGCGACGACAACGACGACGGTTTGCAAGACACGATTCAAATCGACGACACTCGATTCGGTAACGATATTCGAGTAATGGACGCAACAAGGTATTCTTGCCGTTCCTAATAACTACAGAAATACGACTATAGTCTATACGACACGATATCGAACAAAGGCGTCCGAAAAACGCAGTCGGTAGCGCCAAAAACGCAAATTAAAAAGCCAAAAAAATGTACTAGGGATTACAGCAAGCGCTTATTGCCTGTGAAAACTGACGGCAGCTATTTGACGTCAACAAAGTAAAAATAACAAAAAATATTTTTTTGCGACAAATCGTGATTTTACACAAAAAAGCAACAAAAACAAGCAAAACAAAAGTGACGTTATTACGTGACGTCATACAAAAAAGCAACAAAAACAAGCAAAACAAAAGTGACGTTATTACGTGACGCTCATTCGCATATAGTCTATTGCTAGAGGTCAAAATACGCATGGTCTCCCTCAGAACTCTCTTACCATTTTCTTTCTCTTTGTGCAAAACCTGGGTATCCCCCCACTCAGGCTGACAGTCATTGCAGTCTACAACATGTTTAGCAATTTCCGAGTTCTGAGCCTTACCTTCTATTGCCCTTTTATGTTCCAAGAGCCTTTCATTTTAACAGCGACCAGTTTGCCCAAATATAGGACAACCCACGCCGCAACGGAATGTCGTACACCACTCCTAGCTGACAAGTTACATCTGGGTTTCTATGTTTTTTTCTGGCACCCCTGAGGACCACCCGAAAAGGGGGATGACCTTTCTAATTTGTGCTGAGCTTTGAAAACTAAATTTACACCGAACCTCTTTGCCACTGATATAAAGTTATGAGAGGTCCCAAGGTAGTAAGGCACACACACAACATTCTTCACAACCGGTTTTTCCACAGGAGCCGGATTAAACCTTCCTAACACCTTGAGCACAACTCTAACAATTACATCCTGGTGTAATTGTTACAGTGCGTGTGAACAAAAATGGAGCTTGGCACAAGGTGTTGACGGTTTTTATCCAGAAATGCCTGACAGGAGTGGGGCTCAACAGTCCATTGCCACTCAAAAACTCTACGCAATTGATTGAATTATTGAATCCGG
This sequence comes from Ixodes ricinus, assembly GCA_037355805.1. NCBI lineage: Eukaryota > Metazoa > Arthropoda > Arachnida > Ixodida > Ixodidae > Ixodes > Ixodes ricinus. The sequence goes on from JAZHYW010021651.1 coordinate 25,459, forward strand.
ATCATGGGAGAAGGTGTGTTGTGACAACTTTAGACATCAAGGACTTATACTATTCTATGGACAAGTCGGAGCAGTCAATAAGGGTCAGGAGGTGGTGTGATGATAATCTAGTGAAGTTCCAGTCTGCCTCTAAAACTAATGTAAAAGGTGTTTTTTTTTTGTTTTTTTTAGCATTAGCATTTGCATTAGGGTCAGGAGGTGGTGTGATGATAATCTAGTGAAATTCCAGTCGGCCTCTAAAATTGATGTAGAGAGGTTGTTTTTTTTTAGCATTTTGGAGTTTTATTTAGAGTTTACTGTTGTAGACTTTGATGGTTCTCTTTTTATTCAAAAAGAGGGGTGTGTATCGGGTCCTCAGTTGCTCCAGTGTTGCCCGAGATTTTTTAAAACGAGATGGATGTTCACGTTGACACAGTTGTGCGAGCCTTGTCGTTGTCCGTCGCTGGCAACATTCTGATTTGTGCTTTCGAGGAAGGATTCGTAGAGACGGTTAAGAAGTTTATAGTAGACAGATGCCAGGATTTGACGTTCACGGAGGAAAGTACCATTCAGGAAAAAATTCAGTACTTAGACCTCCTGTTGCACACGGAAAAGGGCATGTGCTGGAGGTACAACAAGGAATCAGCAAAGCCTCTGTTGGCAGCTGACAGCTGTCACTCAAAAATAGTTCGGAGGTGTGTAATTGCGTCTGTGATGGATAACGCCTGTGAAAAATCCTGTATGCATTGGGTTGGAGAGGCAGTTGAGTTGCAAAGGATGCGTCTTTTGGAAGCGGGCCGCCACCAGGATGTAATTTTTAGAGTTGTGCTGAAAGTGTTAGGGAGGTTTAATCCGGCTCCTGCGGAAAAACCGGTTGTGAAGAATGTTGTTTGTGTACCTTAATTACTACCATGAAATATCTCGTAACTTTATATCCGTGGCAAAGAGGTTCGGTGAAAATTTAGTTTTCAAAGCTCAGCACAAATTATAAAGGCTAACCCCCTTTCTGGTGGTCCTCAGGGGTGCCAGAAAAAACTTAAAAACCCAGATGTAACTTGTCAGGTAGGAGTGGTGTACAACATTCCTTTGCGGTGTGGGTTGTCACAGGCACCTATCCAGGGGGGGGGGGCATGGGGCCCGGGCCCCCCCCCCCGAAATCTTCCATTTTGCTGGGGCCTCCTCTCCCCCTCCCCTTCATACAGCATTTTGTCATGGACGACCCCCCCCCCCCCCCCCGAAACAAAATCCTGGCTACGTGCCTGTTGTCCTATGTTGGGCAAACTGGTCTTTGTTTAAATGAAAGGCTCTCGGAACATCAAATGGCAGTAGAAGGTAAGGCTCAGTACTTTGAAATCCCTAAACATGTTGTAGAATGTAATGACTGACAGCCTGAATGGGGGGATACCCAGGTTTTGCACAAAGAGAAAGAAAATGGTAGGAGAGTTCAGAGGGAACCACGCGTATTTTGACCTTTGGCATGTGTGTAAGCACACCGTCCTTGGCATTGGACAGTCACATGACGCTGTTTGTGTCTCTAAGATTTTGCTTTGTTGGTTTTCCAAGAATAGCAAGGGTTGTGCTGGAGTTGCCTGTTATCGCATGTGGCTGGTCAGCCCTCAAGCGAGGTCGTCACGGTGGCTGGTTGGTGCTATGGGTTGGTGTGAAACCATGAATCATTTGGATCTGTCCGGCTTTCGGTGACCTAGTGGAGAGGAGGGGTTTCTTTTTTTGGTGGTGACGGTTTCGTGAAGCTGTGTTTAAGACTGGTTGTTTTGTCGGTTTTTTTTTTTATCGTTCCGTACGTCTCCGGTTACTACGGAAGTTCTTCACCAGGTCGCCTGTTTTTTTTATCCTTGTTTCAATGTGGAAGTAAAGTGTTAGAACGGAATCAACGGTTTTGTAGACTGTAAAATGATTTAATAAAAACTTTGAGAAATAACTTGTTACAAGAGGGCTATATTCGCGTCCGTTTTCGTTCCTGTCGTTCGTGTTTCTAGGGGTCCTCCTTTCTCATTCCGACGCCGGGATGCCGGCATCGGGGGTCAAAGTCGAGCTGGTCGGGCTCCGATCACACATTATCCGGTCGAGGCGAGGAGGCTCTCCTTACGGGTCTTCGCCGCCAGCATATTAGCTTACACTCCCGAGCTCAAAATCGTTGCGTCCTTGCGTCTATACTTCGTTTCAGCTTCCGTCCGAGCGCAGCCAAAGCTACGTGTGGCCGGAGCCAATCACACGCCGGCAACAGGTCACGCGACCTCGCCTGCACTTTTGTATCACTCCGCTTCGCCGCTGGTCGTCGGCGCCTCCCGCGCTCGCTGTGTATTTCGTCTGCTACGGGTGTATCAACGGTATCGTCTGCTACAGGTTTAAAACGTGCCCTTTCACGTTCTGAAATTTAGTCATAGGGGATGTCAGTACGTAGGCTGGCCGCTGGCGTCTGTGTCCGAGCTTTCGATCCTGTTAGGCATTTCGGCATAGTTTAGAGATGTAAGTATACACATTGCAAAGTGCCCGATGACCCGACCGTTGATGTTTCCTTGTATTGTTTGGATATACCGGGGCTCGAGGCGCAGGCCTTTCCGCCAGCTTCTCGGCGTTCAACGTGATCGGCAGGTAAAGGGGTGCCCTGATTTCGCCGCGTATCAGTGAATTGTAGTGGCCCGGACGCTTTTCTTGTTTACAACGCATTCGCGGTACGACGCGGCCGGAGTCTCCTGCCGAATTTGAAATCACGACCTTTCGCGCCTGACGCCGAAACGTGCCTTTGCGAAAGGACGTTTTGAAACGACTCGGTGAGGAAAGCAGCGAAGCACGCTGCACATGATTCGGCCATTACGGGAACAAAATCACACAGAAAACGCAGAAAACCGAGCGAGCGCTGCAGCAGTGTTGCCAGCGGATGTACGTGTTTTCACCAAACCACGTGCATTGACATATATTAATAAAAACATAAACTTCCGACAATTCATTCCTTTAGTTGCAAATCATTCCTAGCAGTACACATCTGGAATATTGTGCAACGTTTACGCACAAAACAGCTATTTAAAAAAAGATAAATATATATGCTTTTGCGGACTACTTTGTGGTGCGTAGGAATGCTCTTCTCAAAGTTGCGAACCGTCCCCCAGCCTTTGGCTGCGCTCGGACGGAAGCTGAAACGAAGTATAGCCATCGTGGAGGGCGGTATCGGCGTGAAGCGCATGTAATCGGAGGATCTGCCGCGGTGCAAGGCGAGCCTGTTGCGTATCGGTGAAATCGATGTCGACCGCTGGTTGTTCGTGAAAAAACTTGAGCTGTCCTGCGGTAGCTTGGCGGCGATCCGGTGTACCTTGCGGGGTAAACCCGGAAATCCTGTCTTGTCTGTTTGTCTTAAATGTCCCTCTTTTCCTATCGTAAGGTGCAGGTTTGCTTGTCCACGTTGGTGACAACGTACGGTACGTGGAAAAGCGGGCCAAGTTTCGAGGTACGAATGCCGTTCATGTAACATACGCTGTCCCCGACGCTGTATAGGAGCTGGTCGATGTTTTGCATTGTAGGAACGCTCTATGCCGTGTAGGTAGTCAGCGGGGTTCGTGTTTGCAGAGTCGCGGTCCGCGTGGACGTCGCCGACCTCGTCGGGAAGCGGGGAATATTTATCGTTCACTGGTCGACGTGTAACAAAGTTGAACAGGAGTTCGAACGGTGATGTCTGGAGTCCGGCGTGCGGCTGCTGGTTCACTGGAAAGGTGGTTGTCTGCAGATAGTCGCTCCAATGGTTGATTTCGCCGTAGACGCTCTTTCGCAGACATGGAAGGATTTTTCCGTAGGCGCGTCCGACTAAGCCGTTAGTTTCGGGAGCGTAAGGTACTGTAAGGATGTGCTAAATTTGCCTGTCAGCGAAGTACCGTGAAGCCGAACGTGAGGTTAGGACCCTGTCGTTGTCGGTGATGACGGCGGCGTACCGAATGAGAGATACGATTTCTTCTTCTAGAAATCGAAGGACGTGCTCGGTCGACTTGTCAGGCACGGGGCGCGTGACAATGAAGCGTGTGATGAGGACGACTGCGATGATAAAGTACCTGTTGTCGTCGCTGCTCGTCTTGCGGAAGATCTTGCGCCACGGCTGCGGCCGCCGGCATACTCGCCTACAAAAGAGAATTAACGAGACGCCGGAGTACCTGATTCTTCCAACGGACGAACTCTTCACAGCGGAGATGTAGCTCTCCAAAAAGAAAGCGTGCCCCCTTTAACGGATTTTACATTTTGTTTTCTAAATTGAAACGACTCCTTTCTCTCTCTTCCTCACTTTAATTTACCCCCCCCCCCTCCCACTGCCGCGCCACGCCGCCGCCGATCCTTTGACCCCCGCCCGCGCCGACCACACGTGCCACACGCCGCCGCCGGAGGTAAGTCCATATAGGATATACAAACACCGGCGCGCCGGTGTTTGTACACACCGCGACACTGTTAGCGCGAACACGACATCGACACATTTCGCATTTTACTTCTAAATAGTATTAGCGAGCATGAATATTTATCGCTTACATTATAGAACTAAATGAGCTTTTTCCGTTGCAATAATAACTTGGATGACATATCTTGGTTTCAAAGAGAGAAACTGAAAAAACCGGCGATCGCTTGTTTGCGCTAACAGTGTCGCGCTCTGTACCTATGTACCTATGCACGGGGGCTTGAGCACCCGCTGAGCCCCCGTGCGTTTCGGGGGTGCTGGGCAATATGCTGAGCCCCCGTGCGTTTGGCTCAAGGCCTATTAGCCCCGAGAAGTTCGCGTGGCGGCCCCTTACGGCGAACCGGGGTGACGTCACGGCGAGGAGAGAATTTTTCCCCGACTCGCCCCGCTCGCCCCGTGGAGGCTGTGACGACGCTAGCTGTCGGCGCGCTCGTTTCTATTTAATTTTTTTTTGCGGCGTGCTTTTCGTAGGAAGTGTAAATTTTTTTATGTGGCTTTATTGAGGTATGGCCTGTAGTTGCAGGCGAAACTTCAACCAACATTTCAGGCATGGTTGAGAGCGCAGGCAACGCATGAATCACAACTGGTATACGAAAATAAAGAAATATGGCCGCAATTGCAGGAGCATCACTATAGATTTACATCTCACAGAATAAATGCTGCTGATGGTCTTAATGAATTGGCTGCTTATGTATACTATTTTTTTTTTGTATCTGTTTTTAAGCAAAATCGTTGAAGCAGAAAAGCTGCATGCTGCTCGGGCAACATGGTAAATACAGTCTGGGCCATGGGGAGAGAATCACAAGTAAGACAGCCCAAGTGCAGGGGCAAAGTAAAAAAAACAAGGAACATTTATTATATACATTGCTCGCATTTCACCTTTGCTGGATTCGGATAGTATTTCAATGGACTACCTGGTGGTATCTGTGGACTTGTTTATATCAACCCCCAAGTAATGTATAACAAACGTAAGCGAAGGTGTCTAGCTCGTTATTAGTCCCTTAAGCCCTAAAATTTAGATTTTACTTAAATCGAATTGTCCTGAAGCTAAAATACCAGAAGTTTTTCGCACGCAGACTGTCACCCTTCACAGGTTCCACATTTTCTGCTACAAGTGCTGCATCTACCACTGGACAGACGTTCGAATGCTTGCTTTTACTCCTGTTTTCCTCTGTTGTCCGAAAGTCAAGCTGTAGGGAGTTTGTAGGCTGAGGAAGCTTTTGGGGACCTGCAGCAGTGTCTCTTTTAATTGGAAATAAATGACAATACAAACTAAACGGTGTATTTTCCGAATACCCAAGGCTGGAATAAAGAATGTCAGGAAAAAGTATAAAGATTCCAAATTATGGTACTATTGCTGTGCATATTTTGGGCAGTTGAATACATATCATACAGGCAACTGGGGGCTATTCGGCTGTTTTTGCTGCTACCATACAAACTAATTTCCAGTAATTATGCATCTTCTAAGAAATATGCTTGCATAGAACTCAAAAACGGCTTAGTACTTCTAATTGGTCAAAATTTGCACACGTTTCTAGCTCCAACACTTGTTCGCCATATTTGCATTGTATAGTTTGATACCCAAGCATACATGTTACCCCCGCTACTCGGGGATCATCGCATTCTATATAATAAAAATAAAAATAAACATCGCTACTTTGTTGTTCGGCAACATTTGTAAACAACCCTCAGAAAGTTCCCATCGGGTGCTGGAAGAACCATTCTCACCTTCTTGTCACTATAATTTATTGCAACCTAAGATATGCAGAAGAGGCTTCGCACTTACTGAAGGAAGGAGCAGAACTATGGCCCCCTTTAGTTAAATACTGTTAAGCGGAATAAAGTAATAAAATTGTGAGCTGGGTTAGCTAGTAAATGTCAAACATAATGTAAATGCAATAGCGCAAAACAAGAAAGACTAAGGAGGGGAACGTACAACACAAAAAGCTGTAAAAATATGTCCTGTGTTGTTGGTTCCTCTCACTAGTCTGCGTTGTTGTGCGGTGCTACGCCTAGGTCATGTTTGATATTTCCAAGCAAACGCATGTGGTTATAAAAGCGCACGAATTCTCGCTGTCCGATTCTGTGACGCTAGAAGAAATATTTGCATTTATATACTAGCGCCATTTTTCTCCGGGGTTTGGAGGCGGAGCTTCTCCTACAGGTATTTTGCAACAAGGGATGTCACAAACTTCTGTCGAACCGGGTTTTTACGTCAAAGCTCAAGGTTCGCCTGGTTCGACGAACCTTTGACCTTTAAACCAGGTTCTACAAGGTTCGACGTTTTGGACCATGTGGTTAGACTTTGATGAAAATATGTCTAGGTTTAGAGGAAATGTTTTTACGGAATAAGTTGTTTTATTTTATAAATATTTACAATCAACGGATCATATTTCTAATAACCTAAAAGTTAATAACATAATTTATTCTTGCTATATTACCAAAACAACCAAACAGTTCTGCCCTTACAATAAGTAGAATGTTTGACTTGATCCTTTGGTCATCACCATCCAATCCAAAGCCAACTGAGTCAGCCCTTCGCGCATGCGCATAACAGTCAAACCCTGTCTAACTTTCTCGAACTTTCCAATAAAAGTTCGAAAAACGTCGAAACTGGTAGAACTCAAACCTCAACCGGTTCGGGACATACCTAGTTGCAGCGCACATATAGCATTAAATAGGCACTCTGCCAATTTCTTTATAGTCGTCAACTTGACTGCAAATCGGCAGACCGCATCACTAACCCTTTCTCAACTGAGAGCCAGAATATTTGAAAAAATAAAGTTTTTCCTGGAAGTTATTGAATTTTTAAGTTACGCCGGTTTTCGAGGGTTCCAGGAGGCGACTCTACTGGGGACAATGAAAAATCCCTACTTTTCCCTGCCCGCGTACGTCACCGGACGGCAGGCGGACGAGCGACCCGGGCAGCCGCGAAGTGGCTTTCCGGGCGCCAGCGATCGAGATTATTTTTCACAGCTTCAAGATTGAAAAGGTCTTTGCAATGGATAGCAACCTGTGCTCCGCGGTAGCTAGTAGGAACAGTGCCGGGAAACGCTTCTCTTTTACCCTTGTTTTCGTGGGAGAAAAAAAAAAAAAGGCTCCAGGTACGTACACCTAAGGGGTGTCCAAACGGGAGACAACAAAAATCGTCAGGCGACACGACTCCGACAAATCGTGCGGCGCTTCGCTTCCGGCCGTTTTTCTTTGCCGGGGGAAACTTACCCTCGTGAAATCTTTCCCCATTTCCTCCACGGCGGCCTTGATCTGCTCATCACGTGGGTCCGGCGAGCCGCTCACGCTCTGTTGGCTGTCGGTCAATCGCTCAAGGCCTTCGCCGTTTTCCAAGTCCCGAAACGGGAAAGAGAATGACACGAAGGTGTCATTCCCTTTTTCTGCAAGAAGCGAAACGCACGCTTCGACGCAGGAATCTCCCAAATCCACCCGAAGCCGGACCTCTTTGGCCTTCCAGCCGAGGCGACGGCGGTAGCGAGGTCAGCGAGCCTTGGGTGAACACCATTGGCAGGTGGCGTGTGACGTCAAATCTGACGAGCACCGACGTCAAAGAAAAGTGGAGAAGGCGAGGAGAAAACTGAAAAGTCGTGATGTTGGCTTGACCTCGAAAATCGTTGGGCGACACGACTCCTGCAAAAATCGTCAAAATTGAAGCGTCCGCTTCAATTCTCACGATTTTGCAGAAGTCCTCTCGCCCGACGCTTTTTGCAGTGTTCTGTTTGGACAGGCCTTTATGAGTTGTGAATGCTTGACGTTCTTCCGCGTCGGCCGTATTTGCGTCGGCCGATCGCGCGCTCTCCCAGCTCTCCTTGCCGCTCTGACCTTGGACGCCTCGTCGTGTGTCCAAACAGGATACGACAAAACTCACGACTCCGACAAATCGTGCGGCGCTCCGCTTCCGGCCGCCGGGGGAAATTTCCCCCTGTCAAATCTGCCGGGGGAAACTTCCCCCGCCAAATCTCCCCTCGCTACCTCCACGGCAGCCTTGCTCTGCTCATCACGTGGGTCCGGAGAGCCACTCACACGCTCTGTTGGCTGTCGGTCCATTGCTCAAGGCCTCCGCCGCTTTGCAAGTCCCGAAAACGGGAAAGGGAAGACTTTAGGGTGAGGGGGCAAGCCAGGCAAGGCAAGCGGGCATCGTGTCCAAGGCCGTGTATTGTATTTGCTCGTGTCGTCTTCCAGCAGTTCTGCGGATTGGATCGGATTCCCGCGGCTCTTGTGTTCCCAACGTACCTCGTATCACTGATCTCAATGACAATTGCTGGATCGCGTTTGCCCGCTCCGCGAATGCGGTCACTGGCGGCCATCTTTTTGGTAGAGTTATATCACCTCTAGCCAACGTTACTAGAACTCTCAGTTGGGAAACTCACCGTTGAAACCTGGGCCGCTGGCGTCCACCGAGACCGAGCTAAATACGACAACAGCGCCACTCTGTATCATTTGTCTTAACTGTGGTAGCCTTGAGCTTTTAGAAAGCATGTTTTTGCGTAAAAACTAACGGTAAAAACTCTTTTTGTAGTAACTTTTATTGGAGTTAGTACAAAATGGAGGGCGCGTGTTGTTTTGTAAAATCTTTAGTTCGCAAGGTTTTGCAGTATAATTAATATTTTTTTCATACAACAGTGCCTCAGCGGTGATTTCAGGTAGCGCGTCCTGAGTTAGGCGCATATTAACCACGCTTGTAATCCGCGGCGCGTCCGCTTGGGAGTCGGGGGCGGTACCTTGAAGCCCCTTCCACAGTATCTGTTCTGGCCCCAAAGTGGCCGATTACAACGAAAATGGAAGTCACATGCAGTTCCTGGACTGGCCGCTGCGGGAGAAATGGTGGCGTTGGCATCGCCATTAGCTCGGTTCTCGTGGACGGATCGGTGCCACTTTTTCAGAGCAGTCTCTATGGCAGTTTCCCAACTGAGTGGTTCTAGTAACGTTGCCTCTAGCCAAGATACAGCTGCTGAAGCCACCTGGCAGCCACCATCATCCATCCATGGCAGACGGCATTTTGGCAGTTGTGGTGGCAGGCTGCCATCAAAATAGCGTGGGTGATATTCCGTGATTGATTGAAATTGTTTGACAAAACATGTTTTTAAAGGGATACTTCAACGAAATTTGAAATATTCCCTACGTGTTCAAAAATAGGTTGAATATGATCCACAATATCCGTAAATGACAATCGCACGTTTGTATTTTGACCCTGGTGGCTGTATTTTTCGTTATAAACGGTCCACTCTGGCAAGCGCTCGGAGAAGGCCCAGCTTAGAACACGTGACATCCAACGCAATCGTGACGTAGGTCGTCTCAAGGCGAGCAAAGCTACGGCGAGGCTGACGTCGAGAGGATGGCCTAGTCGTTCCAGCCACCGAAGCGGCTGCTTTTGTACGAATTTTGAGTGTCGGGTTAATCTTCTATAATCTTGTAGGGGGACAATAGCGACTTCTGCGACACACAAAAGGGATTCTCGGGAAGAGGGGAGTTCCTCCTCCCCCTTCTCTCGTCGTGGCCGGAGGCGAGACGACCTCCGTCACTAGCTGGCAATGTTCCTAGACGAGCATTACAAACGAGGCGTTAGCGACATCCACCAGGTGCTCTTTGCTAATCGTTTAATTCGTTTTAAAATTCCTTTTCGAGACTTTTTTAACAAGATATTGGTATGTTCCATGTGATACTGCTCTTTTGAACACATATAGACCAAAAAATGAGCGCCGAAATTTCGTTGTAGTATCCCTTTAAAACCCGGCGTGAACGATAGCCCGGTCTTTGAGGACCCGGTGAAAGTTTGACGAAATCGCGCAGCACCGGGGAAAAACGGGAAAAACAGCACAGCACGCATCGAAAGTCGCATCGAAAGTCGCATCGAAAGCAGACGCCGGTACGTAGTCTGCTTTCGATGCGAGCTGCGCTGCTTTCCCCCGGTGCTGCGCTTTCGTAGAACTCTCGCCGGGTCCTCAAAGACGAGGCTACCGTTCACGCCGGGTTTCAAGAATCTGCTTCGTCGAACAACTTCAATCAAGCACGAAATATCACCCACGGTACAGTGTACTAGATCTACGGCTATTTTATGGCAGCCTGCCGCCATTGCGCTGTCCGCCATATTACTATGATGGCTAGACATGATATAACTCTACCAAAAAGATGGCCGACCGTGGCCGCATTCCCGTCCATAGGCGGTGCTGGTCAAACGCGATCCAGCAATTGTCATTGAGATCAGTGCCTCGTATAGACAAGCAAACCCTGGTTGGTTAGGGGTTTAATAAAATGAAATATATATTAAAGGGCAACTCCGGCCAAAACTAAAAATGAAATAAGTTACTGGTATCGCTGTAGTGACACTAAAATACGACCCCAGCCAAAAATTTACGTCCGGGCGACGCCGCGTTCTCAATTAATGCCGATAATAAAAATGCGACCCGCCGCGAGCCGCTGCTCCTTAGCGGGCGGCCAGCGGGTTGCCGATCGCTAAAGCAACATTGGGCCGTAACGTCAGTATAGTTCTCTTTTCTTTTCTTTTTCTCCGGTCCGGACGGGCGCATTCGTTGCGCGCGCTTCGCGCTTCTTTTGCCGCTAGCACCGCTACTTCGGCTTATGATTGGCGTGTTTAGCCGCTGCTTTTATCTGTAGCCCGTGTAGCTTCGGTATAGCCTTTGTTTATTTGCTTGTGAGGACTTCAAGACTCGTTTTAGCGAGCAACTCGGTGCGCCCAAGACTGCCCAGCTGTTCTTTGGAAGATGCCGAAGATACAAAATGCATGTGGCACTAGTGTATGTAAATAAATCTGACCAGTCTTTTTCGGAAGCATCTGTCTCTTGTTCCTCTTCATTCTCCCTGATAAGTTCGTCAGCAGGTGGCAGTGGGTCATATGCATTTGGGTCAAGGCTCCAGCTATCGTCTTCGTCGATGGTTTTACTAAACGACATGTATGCTGATAAAAAAAACAACTAAAGAAGCCCTCTTAGTGTAGAAATCGGCACACGACCTTGATGTGGGGATTCAAAATCAAATGCTTTATTTATCCATATGCAGAAAGGAGGCAGAGATAAAAAACAACATTTGTGGCTTGTTGATACACATACTGCATTGAATTAGTGAAAAGGATGGTTCCAGCCGAAGCACACTGATGATGTAAGGTAAAACATGCAGTCAACATAGCAATGAACGTAGCATTACTAAGTGGCATGTTGTACAGAAAAGGTAAACATGATAAAAGTATCCAGATCAATAAATAAAACAGTCATTGTCAAGTGCAGTGTTGAAGATGGAGCATTCACGCTCCATTGAATGTCCATTGAAAGGGGAAGGGTGGGCATGTAGAGTACAACCACTAACTAGCTCCAATCACTGAAGTTTATAATGAAAAGGAAAACAATGTTCTGCTTTGCATCACTGCTTGTTTACTACGCAATCTCGTGCGTAGTACAGAGGCCCGTAACGACTACTGGCGAACAGCCGGCGCGTGGAGCTCGACCATGCGATATAAACATTCGATCGCCTCCCAATCGTTCGAAGCCGTTACGCAGCAGTATTAATTAACATTGCGCTTGTGGATACCATAAAGGACTTAAAAAATCGCGAAAGTTCGGATTTATAAGTTACAACTCTTTCATTTACCCAAGTTCGGCTGGAGGTAAATATAATATTTAAAAATGCCCCCCCCCCCCAAAAAAAAAAAGCACTTGCCTCAGTCAAATGTTACGAAGGCAAACTTTTAAAATCCTATGTATTCTAATTAAAAAATTTGTGTTGGTGGGGGTGGGATTGTGGAAAGGAAAGAAAGTGTTCTTCTCACCTCGCTAACGTTCTCTGTTTTCCTCTATCACCCACAAAAACTTTTGCTAGCTTTGAGAAGAAAATGCCTGCCTAATGAACTTTCTTTTCCTTTTTTTTTTAGTGCGGCAAGTTTTTTTTTTGTTTTTTATTTTTATTTTACAAATTAGATTCACCACCTAGACGCACTTATGTGGTAAATTAGTGTCGCAGCTTACAAATTCGGCTTTTACGCGCCTGAGGAAAAAGAACAAAAAACAGACATGTACAGCCCAGCACACGTCTGTTCGGGCGCCGCGGCCCGCGCCGGAGAGCCTCAAAGCTTCGTGTCTGGGACTGACCCGCAGCGCGAAAGCGAGAGGGCCCCCAGTACTGTACGTCACTGGCAGCGCGGCGTGGAGCAACGCCGCTCCATCCACGGAGCCCCGATGACAATTTAGGCCCAGCGACGAGTACGGGAGACAGCACACACGGCGACAGCCGCAGTACGGCATCGAACGAGTTCACTCGTTTTCCAGTCGCTAGCTTTTGGGTTTACAAGCGACGAGCACGGCATAGTGCACGCATGGCGGCGGCCGCCGAGTACGGCACCGAACGAGTTGACGGGTTTTCCAGTCGCTAGCTTTTGGGTTTACGCACTAACTCTTGCTACATATGCTGGATAACTACCACGTATAGAGAATTAAAACAAAATCAGCTTACCTTCTATCTTTAGACGGCTAGCGCAACAGAGGTAGGTGCCGCTTGGCCTGCGTACTCGTTGAACGAGAACGATCCTGACGTCACGTCCCCGATTTTCAGTGTTGCCGGGGCCTCGAGCTGCTAGTTCCGGTTTTGTCGGCCGCGCCCCAAACAGAACTTTGAGGCGTCGATATCTTTAAAACTACGCACGATACCGAGAAAAAAATTACACCTTGCAATTCAGGGACGCTGGCTGCGCTAAAAACAGTCATAATCCCAAAATCGAGACTATGGACCGGAGTTGCCCTTTAAGTTATCAGTGTTTATACATACAACTAAAAGTCTCACTGTTGCGCACTGCATTTTTATTTTATTTTTTTCGAGGCTACGAACGTGGATCTTGACAAAGAAAGCTGAGCCGGGGCGGCCGAATCGCGCGCTTCGACGCAGGAATCTTTCAAATCCACCCGAAGTCGGACCTCTTTGGCCTTCCGGCGACGGTGGAAGCGAGGTCGGCGACTTCGTGAGCCGCGGGAGATAGACAGCAGCAGGGCACACCATTGGCAGGTGGCGTGTGACGTCAAGTCTGACGACCACCGACTTCAAAGAAAAGTGCAGGAGGCAAGGAGGAAAGTCGTGAATTTGGCTTGGCCGGTGTCCAAACAGACATAGACCGACGACTGTCGGACGCTTCAGTTTTGACGATTTTTGCAGGAGTCATGTGGCCGGGCGATTTTTGTAGTAGCCTGTTTGAACAGGCCTTTACCGGCGCGCTTGCGGCGCGGACATGCAGCGCCATGGGGTGGCGGTCGTTGAAAATGAAGCGCAGCGGCTAGCGGGAGCCTCGTCGACGCGCGCCAGCCAATGGGACCGAAGCCGAAATCCATTAGTTTTACTCCGGTCCTTTGGGATCGGGGAAACTAGGTGCCGTTGTCTAGGCTTTTCACGTGGTTTCATAGCTGGGAGCTGGCTTCACTTGGAGAAAGGATTTGAGGTGCCGTTTGGCGTTGCTTCAAAGCTGATGACGTCGGCTCGCTCCATGGAGCACTTAATGCTTTCGCATTAAAAAGCGATCCCCGGCAGCAATGGAGGCCAGCCACGTCGAGGTGCTTTTGCGCGAGCTGCGTGCCGAGAGAACCAGTGTCACGTGAAACATTCTCACCTGTGCTCGGAATACTTCATAGCCGCGTGCTGGGAGTTGAGTATCCTTCTGCAGCTGGAACAACTTCAAGAGCGGCAAGCACAGACACAAGCTGGCTATGACTACTACGACATCCGTCCAAAGAGGAGCACTAATAATATCGAGAAAAAAATAGTGCACATTTTAGCACTATAGTCGACATTTGACGCAGTCACATTTGTTGCTCACAATTGCTTCAATGTTTTCTTCTGTTTTTTTTTTTCTTCTTAACATTACATTTGTTTCGGACATCGAATCTAGCTCTGGCTACTCTCGGAGTTCCACTCACGCGGCCGATCTATTGAAGGCGAGAAGTGAAACGTCTAAACAAAGTTCAAGTCTGAGTTTGAACATGACTTTCAACACATTGCTATTCATGTCTGGTATTACAGAAGTTTATGAAGCAGACGTTGAGCTCCATTAATACACGCTAGAGCCGTTGCCTGGTTTGTCAAATGGTTGGCGTGCAACATTCTCTCGCATAAGAGGAGGCGAAACGTCATTATTTTATTCTATTACGGAAAAATGTTATATGGTGCTGAAAATTTTTTTAAACCGTGAAAATATTTATTTACAACTGATGGAAACTGGGCAAAACCATTATTTTTTTCTAAATCTTATATAGAATTACATTTTTCCCAGGTGCTCTCGTGGATATGCGTTCGAAAGGGTTGCACTCTACTCGTACAGTAAAAAAATATATATATATATATATATATATATATATGGGTACTAAGTTTTCTTTGAGAAACTTTTGTTAACTTGTTTTGAATTACGAATTTTATGATGCATTTCTGTACTTTAGGCGCTAGTCCATCTTCAAGAAAATATTTTTTTTTATGTCAAGATAAATAGTGTATTTGTGCATTTATACGCCATTCACTGCGTGCACCTTGGATGTTTGGCCTGGTGGTTGTGGAGTTCTCTTAATTGTCATTTTAGCACGATTTTCACGAATCTGCCATCCGGCCTACACGAATGCAGTTCATTCCATTCAATACACGTCATTGTTTATGAGAATCGCACTCTACATGTGCTAGGCCACAACCCAGCACGCGCATGTTCACCGCTTTGGAAGGCGAGCAAAGTACGAGGGGCGTTCATAAAGTTCGTATTATTATCATGAAGGAATAGAGATTCAGCAATGAAACTCAGGTAGGCGTTTAGTCTGTCTCTACATACTAGCCACCCAAAGGCACGCATTCAATCAGCGATGGACAACGTGCCAGAGACCATTGTTATAGAACTCTTCGTTTTGAGTGTTCAGGAATCGCTCCACTTCAGCAATCACTTGGTCGTCGTCCTTGTTTTACATGCTGGGAAGTCTTCATACGAGGGAAGACGTCACAAGGTGCAAGGTCGGGTGGGTGAATATGGGGGATAACGCGAAATTTTGTTACCTAAAGAGGCCGCTGCGCCTGTGCCGACTGAGCAGGGGCCTTGTCATGAAGCAGACGGACGCCTTTCGTGAGCTTCCCTCTGCACTTTGCCTTGACAGCGAGTTGCAACTTTCTCAGAATCTCACAATAGTTTTCTGTGATCATTTGACCTTTGTGACCATAAGCTGTTAAAAGAGCACCACTAAGTCCAAAACACACGCTCAGCATGATCTTCCCCGACGACGGCACAATTCTGGCCTTTTTAGGAGCTGGTAAGCTCACATGCTGCCACTGTTTGCTTTGTAATTTTGTCTCTGGATCATAGTGGTGACCCAACTCTCGTCCATAGTGATGAGGCGGTCGATAAAGTTATCAAGGTCGCTCTAGCACAGCTGCAGCATTTATGCGGCTTCTTCCCTGCGGAGGCCTTTTTGCATGGGGTTCCAGCCGTGGAACCCAGCGCGCGTAAAGTTTTGTAATGTGCAGATTGTTGTGCAAGTTGTTGTGAAGGATATTGTGCACTTATCCTGTGCTGAAACTAGAGGGATGCGCGCTCGTGTTGATGCCTGTTGTGTTCCCCCTTTTTTGTCAATTTTTGGTGCCGGTAATACGAATTTTATGAATGCCCCTCGTACCCGCCACACGCACGAACGCTAAAAATGACACCGACCAGAAGCACTTCTCTGGAATGGTCTATAGAGATCAAGAAGCGTATGCATGCTACAAAAGCAGTTAAGCGCTGGCGTCTGCAACAGTAACTTTTCTAAAGAAAATCTAAAACAAATGGCACGTTCCTTCCGGTAACACGAGCATATGTGTGGTACCTGTACCCACATTCCGAGCGTTCTTGGTGGTGCTTGGGTTATTTGTCAAAAATGTATTGCGTGACTCTTTAACATTTCTTCGCCAGCGTAACTGCTTGCTTCTGATAGAAGGAGAACGGATTTGCTAGCGATTTTACGAAACTACCGTGCTGCGGCTTCCGCGTACCGAGTTGCAAAAACGATTTTTTCAAAATCCCAACTGCTTCCGTTTTTTTTTTGTTTTACTTTTTTGTATTTAAGCACGTAGGTTAAGGTCATGCTTTGCGTCACCGCCGGGCGCCATGCTGCCCGGCGGTGACGTCACCTTTGGATGGCGGGGAAGACTTGGGAAAAACTGGGCAGAAGGATGTATTAGTTTTGGCAGCGAACAAAATATCACTTTTTTAATTAACTACAGTGAATCTAGAGGAAGGTGTTAGCATTTCGGAATCAGAAAGCCACCCACATTCAGATGATGCCTTTGGATTAGGTGGCTCAAAAACTCGGCGAAGCGTAGTACAACACTTTGCCCCTCTCCCATACTTCCTTCCCCTTTCACTGCCTTGGTCGTATTATCCCCCCTCGCTGTTTATGAGGCGACTGGAAGAGGGGGGCTAAGATGATTCTCTTTCCTGTAGAAAACCGAAGCACTACATCGGTGGTGGAGTTTAGAGATATTCGCGACTCCAATTCACGATAGGTGGCGCCACTTGTTTTCCAATGCTGAGCCTATGTAGTGTGCTGGCTTCACTGAGCGACGCAAATTATTTCGGGTAATACGGGGAGGCTAGAGTGTTATCAGCGCAGGTCACCTCCCAGGCAGCACGAAAAACGTGTGTCTGGCCAGCCTCTGGCCACTCTCCGGCCAGTTCGGCCACACCGGAGATCAAAAGATCACCGGCAAGCGTATGGCCACAGACAACTCAGTTTTCCTTTGGCAGGGGGAGACAGTGAACAGCACGGTTAGCAGCAGTGTTGAGGAGGAACAGAATTGTGTAACGATGGAGACGATTACAAAATAATGGGATAAGGAAGAAAGTAAGTTTCCAGCAGGTACAGCGACAGGCCCAGACAACATACCCATGGAACTTATAAAGACAATAGAGGTCGTCCCCGAGTTCCAGAGCCGTAGATGTAGAGAGTTTGGTCAATGGGAGGCGCAGGCCATGCGTTTATTGTAATAACTCTATGGCGCAGGCAGAGCTAGGGCGTGCGGTAGACTCGGAAAGAGGGCTTGACATGCTCTCTTGACCAACCAGAAGCCGAAAAGAATCCCCTAGCGGTAGTAGCGAGAAACAGTTCTGATCGAAGGTATATGTTCGTATATGGTTTTAATAAGCGCGTAAGAGTGAAGTGTAGTAACTCTTTGTGACTGAAAATAGGGTGCACGTGTTGTTTTGATCATGATCATGCAGAAAGATGTAAGAAACGAATGCGCCGCTCAACTCTGTTTTGCTCGGACAGAGTGTGACCGCTCGGACGGCAGATTCCTGGCCCTTGGCGCTTGGCGTACAGATTATGCCGATCGTTCCGATAGTCGCACTCTTCCACCATCATTTTGGATGAGCGTGATTGAAACATCACGTGTACCATATTTTCAGTCACCGAGAGTTACTCCAATGCAGTTATCAGGTTTGTTTCTCGCGACCACCGCCAGGATATTATTTCCGGTTTCTGGTTGGTCACATTCGAATTTCTGAAGATGCCCTGGAACACGCCCAGCCCGCTCTCGGCCAATGGCGCCTCCTCATTTGTCTCCTATACTTCCCAACGAATGGCCAAACTTTCTACACATACGGCTCTGCCGAGGTCGTCCGAGAGGTCGTCTTTGACGTCGTTCTTGAGATCGCCCCAGAGGTATTAATAATAATAATATTAAAATTAAGATATTTTAATACGTCATTTTTCAAGCTCTAGTATAGTTTGTTGCTTGTGATCTAATTTCAAACGCGTGAACAAGTGTGACAGTCAAAAGTGTGCTAATTATCATCACTGGTGCCAATTGCAGCATTTTGAATTACCATGTTATAAAATAAAAATAGTCTAAAATTAATTAAAACAGTCTTGCTAATGTGAAAAATCCATGTAAAATTACATTAATTGTGGGTAAAGCATATGGTGCTATAAAAGTCGCGACTTTTGACAATTGGCAAAACTTCCAAAGTCGCCGCCAATATCCTTCCAAACCAAATGCCCAAAATAAAAAAAAAATAAAAAATAAAACGTTTTTTTTAGTTATTAATCTTTTTATAACATCTAGTTACTTTCATTTTTACGCGCCGTCGTTTTGCCAATCTCAACCTTTCCAGTTCGAAGGGACGCCTACCTGCTTGCACATCCGCTCACTGTAGCACGTTTCGTTGACGTTGGAAGCCGGTAAAAGAGTAGTGAGTTTTAGTATTGCGTATACGAGAGAGCGCAAGTGCTGTGTGTTTGCGATAGCTTTGCGTGTTCCACACTGCGCGTGCGCGGAGCCCAAAATTGCGGTCTTGGATTGGCACATGGCAATGACGCGCATGCGCAATCCGGAGCACGCACCTTTAACGCAAACACACAGCGCTTGCGCTTGCAATACTAGAACACTCTAATAAGGTACAGTCAGCACGAAATGAAACCCGAACGCCGGAACCCGTGGCCATCGACACAGGCTGCTCCACCTGGAGGGCCACCGGCGAAACGCGCCATCGCGTTTCGCCGGTTGCGCGCTGAAAGCGCCGTCACATGCGATACACAAAGCGCCGTCATTCGCTTTGTGTATCGGATGCCCGGCGATATCTCTTCAGCGCTGTCATTAATTATCGCTTTGTTATCGCAAGGGCAAAATGAAAGTTGAAACCTTTTGTACACAGAAGACGCGTAGTGCTTGATGACGTGTCACCGGAACCACGCTGGGGCTCCAGTGAACAACGTGCCACGCGCGGTTTCTGAGAAATAGTGAAACGTCATAGACGCGAAATAAAATGCGTTTATTGGCACAGCCATACTCTTTATGAAAAAAAAAACGAATGCTGCAACAGACCGACGTTGATGTCTCGGTTTTAATAAGCAATGCGCATGTTTTCGTGCGAGGTTATCAGTCGATTCTTATAAAGAGCGAGGCATTGCTCGCTGACGCTCTCTTCGGTAACCACCGCTATGCCAAGCGTATCAATTCCGGAGCGGAATAAATTCATCACCCTGTCTGAGCAGGGCCTATCGCAAAGAGCTATAGCCAGGTTAAGCGGCCGCACGGTGTCGATCAGGAGACAGTGCGGCGACACAAAAGCACCCCGAGTGACGGCGCTTAGAGCGCGCCACCGGCGAAACGCGGAAGTCTCAGACGCGCCGCGCAAGGCGTGAGCACAGTAGGACCCGCACCCTCGCACCCCGGCGCATTTTCATTAGTTCTCAGGGGCCCTCCTGGAGGAGCAGCCTGTGTCGATGGCCACGCGTTCCGGCGTTCGGGTTTCATTTCGTGCTGACTGTACAATCCCATACCGGCTACAGCACTACGTTGGGGCAGTGAAGAGTGTTGTTTGCATTCGGAAATGACATTTCGCATGCCATGATAGCGAGCAGTTCCGCCATGCCCGCTGAGCAGGGGAATCGGGGGACCCTAACTAGAGCGCTTCCCGTTTCCGCCGCGGAAGGGCGAGCTACGAGCTGGAGTCGCGAATAAACCTACAAACACTTAAAGGGCAACTCCGCTCAATTCCGAAAAATGTAGGCTTACGTGTGATTCCATTTCGCAAAGCACTACTAAACAGCTCTACGTTTTCGGAATCGCGAAATGTAGAATATTATTTGTGCAATCTGAATTTGAACATCAGCTGAAACCGAAACTTCGGTTGCGTCAGGTAACATTGATCTCGTGTCATCAGAGTCATGGCCACGTCACGTCGAACCACGTGGTGTTGTGACGTTCGTGGGGGCGAGATACAGAACACGCGACGCGGGCAGGGCGCTTCTCATGGCGTGGACAGTGATGACCCCGGGGAGAGAGGGAAGGGGAGAACACGAACGAGGAGAGGGGGAGCGGAGAAACCGGACATGCGATAAACGCGCAGGGGACCTTCCGTCCAGACGCAGCGGATGCTACGAGGGAATGGGACCAATGAAGCAGCGTCAAAAGTGCAAATCACTAGGCTTGTTCTGTTTCTGATTGGTTCAGAGATGCTAGAACACGTACAGAAACATTACGAACAAAATGATGATGCACTTTTGACGCTGTCTGAATCGTCATATAATCTCGTAGCATCGGCTGCGTCTGGACGGAAGGTGAAACGAAGTATAGCGCATCCGCGTTACGGTGATCACGTGGACGCCGTAGAGCCAACACCGGGAGGAGAAACTCATGACGTCATCGTTCAATTTCGCTCTGAGAAGTAAAAACAAACAAAACGTGAGAATGACGTAGTCATGCCTCTGACGTAGTGGTTCAACGTTTGCCGCTCCAACTCCGTCGCATTGACTGCGCTGACGATTGCGCCTCGCGTCGCGCACGCTAGAGTTGGCAGATTTCGGCGACATGGGTCATTTGAAAGTTTGCTGGCCAGTTTATTAAATATATAGACGGAATTAGATCGTAATATTTGACATGGGGTCTTCCTATATGATACTGAAGAGGGCTGCATAGTTTTCGAAATATCAAAAATGAAGCGGAGTTGCCCTTTAAAGGACGAACGACAGAGCCAGGGATGATATGAATAGCAGGTTTTGTTTTCCGCCAGCTCTGCATGATGGTCAATTTACCTCGTTTCTTCATACTGACTACTGCAGGTCAGGAACATCGGTAGTTTTGAAAGAACCGAGTTGGCTAGACATCTCAGGATTCTAACTTATTAGTTAAAGGGACCATGAAATGACCTTTTTACTTTTGCCAAATAACTTTTACATTAAACCGTCAACGTTCACTGAATGCCGAACAGGCATCCGTTTTCATCTCGGTTCAATAACTTCTACACAAAAAAATAATGAAATATCGACTTTTTCTCTCTCTCCAACTGACCGCAAAACAAGTTGCGGCGTAATTTTGACGGTCGTGACGTACGCTGGGACAGGAACCGGAAGTTCTCTCGGCTGTAGAATGGGAGCGTCAGCGGCGGCGAGTTGGGGGTGCGCCGGTAGGTTTTACTGCGCTGATGGCGCTGATGTCACCGACGTATTTTCTGAATCGGCGCCCCTCATCGCCGCGATTGCCATGGACACATCGCAGCTGAGCGAAATTCAATGAGATATTTTTCGCTACAGTGACAGCATGGGACTAGTCCCATATGCCGGTATGCTTGTTGGGAAGTGCGGCGAGTCTTCCGGTGAAGACTCCAGAAGTCAACCCAACTGTCATTGTTGGTAAAAGGCGGCCAGTGTCAGTCGTTTGCAAAGCGACGTAGATAGAAACAAATTGCCGCGGCGTTTTTTCGCTGCCTCGGAGATGCAAGAGCGAGCCGACGTTAAAAAAGTTTTGAACTACGACAGTGTCAGCAAGAGCCACGTAAATACCTGTTCACACTCGGAGCGTTCGCGCGCGTTTGATGGAAGTGCTGTATTTACGCTGTTGGTAAGCGCTTCGGGACCGATATTTTACAATTGTAACTCGATACTGACTTGACACTCGGCAAAGGAAGGTTGGACCGGCATTGCACGTAGCTCCCACGAACTGTTATAGCTCGACAGTGACGTGCAGTCGTGTCAGAATAAAAATGGCATACTAATAACAAAGTGTACATACCGTGTTACGAAGGTAATCCACACGGCGTTTATTCGAGCTCTATATCACACAAAACAAGAAGATAGAATCGACGGAAGTCCCTTTTCGACGAGAGTGTTCGTCAACACTGCCTCGGAAAACAAGGAAATGACAAAGGGAAGAGATTGACCTCACCTCTTAATCTAAAATTGAGGTCAGCGATCAAACTATAATACGGGAAGGGTCCACAAGGGTCGCGCGGGCATATTCCATTCAGCACGCCAGCCGGTCGTGGGCACTGTCTTGGTCAAGTACCGTCGAAGCAACGCTGCGGAATGGCTGCTAGGCCTATATCTGCCAAACTCGGTTGCCGTTTCAGCTTGTCTCGGGTGTTTGCGGATCCAGCGTTCTTGTTCGTCGTGGTCTGTTTCAAGTACTTTTTTCTTGATGCTTGAGTCGGGACGCGCGAGAAGAACACGTAAAAAAATAAACGTTCGTTGGTCGTCGTGACCACGGTGACCAAGCGACGCTGTCGACCATGCCGATTTGATCGTAAAAAGGACAGCTCCGCAGCTGGCGGAGCTGGCTCTCAGCTTCGTTTACCATACGATAGATGGCGCTTGGCTCCCAGCATTATCAAATTTGGCAATTTTCGCCACACATCTCTAATTATGCCACAAAATGTGGATCTGAATATTATTTAACAAAACTTTTAGGAAACATTTGCCGGCTATTTATTGTTTATGATCGCGGTGCTGGTGAGGTAGGCGCTTACCCAATAGGCGACGTGGATTCGGCTGACGTGCTGCAGTTCCGCGGATGCTTAGCAGTGAAAAGGCAGACAGCTTTCGAAGGAAAGAAGGCGCAAAAGAGTCCAGTTTTCTTTTAAAAGTTCTATAGCAAAGAATTTTTTTGGCTCCCTATTTTTGTGTTTTTGTGTTTCTTTTCACACCTTTTACGACACCCGGTGGATGAAATTCGATTTCAGAATCATAATACCCTGAAGGGCACACTTGCTTAATACACATGTAGCGAGTTTAGGAGTTTGGCAGATATAGAAATATACTTTTTATTATAAGATTGACCACTGATTCTAAGTATTCTTAGTCCTAAATTTATACTCAACAGAAATGTATTACAAGATGCACCAACGTAAATGTATTACAAGATGCGCGCCTACGGAAATGTATTACAAGAGGCATTATTCATTGTCGGTAACTCTCTCAAATGGCCACAGCCTTTCAAGATCTCTCCTCGAGGTCAATCTTGAGAAAAACTAATATTTTGATTTTTCGGTTTATATCAGTTAATATCGGTTACCGGTAAATTATTTACGGTTACGGTTACGGTTTTCACAGATTTCAAATAACGACTTCGTGCCGGTTCCGGTTACTGAAAATTTCTCGTTCCTAAACGGTTTTCGGTTTCGGTTACGGTTACGGTTTGAGTCCCTGGCCGCGATGCCTCAGAGCCGTTTATTCTTGAGAGCGCCTCCCCGCGGATAGACGCCGCCTCCTTCTCTTTTTCCGATTACGCCCTCCCCGCACGAATGGGACAGCCGTAAAACCGCTCGCGCGCTTCGGGATTTTGGAGGCCATGGGGTGGGCAAGGCTTCCGAGATTTTTCCCGCTCTCTGCTCCGGCCTTTCCAAACGCTTGGAGGCCCAGCAGAAAAAGCGAGCCGAGTCGAAAACCTCAAGCAAGAGTGTGTTCAACTGCTGGCCCGGGGTGTACCCGGGGTACGTGTTTAGGGGCGCCATTAAATTTGAAACTTTTTCTGTGGATCTTTTTCAACGTAACTCCGCTTATACACCAACTCATGTTTACAAACAAACCGGAGCGCCCCTAGCGGACGCCACCGGCGCCGCGCATGCGCGGTGGACGGTGGGCAAGAAGCCCGCCGTCGCCCATAAACAAACCATTGAATTGCGTTGTTGTCGTCGTCGGTGGGAGTCCCCGTGCTCTTTTTCGCGTTGGAATTGTTGATTCTACGTCCTCCTAACAATCTCTGACTACTTGAGCGGCTTCAGCAAAATTAACGAGGCAAAACTTTGCGTGAATAATGTGACGTGCGGCGATTCATTTCACGTAGACGCCGCAGAATGGGCGCTACAGCCTGACTCCCACGATGAGATTCTGCTCGCTATTTGCAGTCGCGACGTCGCTCGGGATGCAAAAGCGTGGACCGTAGCTGAAATGGTGGACGTCGATACTGAAAACCGCAAGTAGAATCGGGCATTACAAGTCGCTGATGGCCACTGGTAACAATGAACAACATCTTCTTGTATCTTTTGTTTACACTTAGCCTACTTACCCCAACCAACCTTCAAAAGTGTTTTGAGGCCTGCACTTAGTTCTTATCGCAATTACCGGGTCAACGTTTGGTTTACGGGCCGCTGTCGTTTGAACGAGCTGACGACAAAAAGCAGACAAGTTTGAAAGAGCAGACGACTGTTCGAACGCATGCGCAATGAAGTGCGGGCAAGAAGCACCGCGTCCGGGCCCGCGTCAACAAACCATTGGAATGTCACGTTGTCGGCGTCTGTGTGAGTCTGCATACTCTTTTTCGCGTTGGAATTGTCGATTCTACGTCCTCACCACTTTAATCGCCTCAGCGAATTTATCAAGGCTCGTTACGCCGCTAAACTTTGCGTAAATAATTTGACGTGCGGCGATTCATTCGCATGAACGCCGCAGAATGGACGCCAAAACCATAATGAGATTCTTCTAGCTATTTTCGGTCGCGACGTCGCTTGTGTTGCTAAAGTGTAGAAGGTAGCGGCGATGATCGACGTCGATACTGAAAATCGGAAGCGGGAACTGACCAAGCGTAACGAGTCGGTGATGGCCACTGGTACCAATGATCAACATCTTGTATCTACTGTTTGCACCGAGCCTACTTAAGTTTTTTGAGGCCTGCAATTACTTCGTATTGCAATCACCGGGTCAAAGCTTGGTCTAGGGGCCGCTTTTGTTTGAACGAGCAGACGACAAAAAGCAGACAAGTCTGAAAGAGCAGACGAAAGTTCGAACGATCAGGCGGCCGTGTGAATTTGAAGACGTACTGAACCCGTGGGTGGTCCGGACAACTTGGCGGTTTTCTCTCGTTCATGTTGAAACAAAACAAATACATCTGGCGACCACAAAGTGCTGCCCGTACAAGCAATCGTAGTTCGACAGCGTCTGGTTTGCCCTTTTCACGACTACTATCCACGTTCCCGGACGAATGGAGGTGGCAGAAACACATGAAAACTGATCTTCAAACCTTTCCAGACTCTCTCTGGTACAACCCCCGTCGCAGCATTTTGACGAGAAGGCAGGTTTTTTGTCTGGTTTCTTTCAAAAGAACACAGGAATGCATGTCTTGCACGGCGACTTCTGCCCACCGCCCCAGACCGGAAGTGCGCCCGACGCGCCACCACCGCGGCGTGACGTCGGAGAGTTGAGTTGGTGTATAAGCAGCCCTGAAGATGCTTGAATATTTTACGTGAAGAATAACTTTTCTTCGGGCACCATTTTTGTCTCTCCGTGGTACTTGAGGCTCTCTATTACTGATCTCAACGACAATGGACCTTTTTCAAGTAACGAGCGCCGTCTGGGGAGTTGTCTGCGAACTATAATAGAAGAGCAGCCCAACATGCCTCCGCCCGTCAAAACACATTGGCATCGTGCTGTTGTATCGGTTTTCAGTGTTTTTAGAGCGCAGCTCTTAGGCGCCCGTTTCCGGCTTGAGCGGCGTCGGCGTCGCCGTCGGCGTAACCGTAAGGTCACGTGACCCCCCAGGTCACGTGACCCCCCCCCGAGGTCACGTGGCCCCCGTGAGGGGAGGAGGAGAAAGGAGGGGTATACCCTCCCCTCGATCAGTACCCTTCCCTCCTCCTCCTCAAGAGCTGAGCTCCAATTCGGCGTTACAGGGTGTTGTAAACAGCTTTTTTTATACCTCATACTATCGGTACTAAAAAACAAAGCGTCAAAATAGACTAAATACGCGTGAAGAGTAGATGCCGACAATGTTGCTGTCGGCATTTTCGCAGGGCACCGCTTCCCGGTGTCCTGCGAAAATGGCGACAGCGGGATTACTGAGAAAAGGTCCATTGCTGGATCGCGCATCCCCGCTCCGCGAGTGCGGCCATCGGACGGCCATCTTGCATGCCGTTTTTTTTTTGTTTTTTTTTTGTGTTGCTAGCGTTGCAGAGGCCGGCGGCAGCGTGCTAAAGACACGTTTTCTACTCGTTGGTCGTCATTCGCCGAAGACGTTCTTTAAGGTCCTGTGTGAAGCGTGATACTTGCCGTTGAGAACACGTGGAAATTTTTACGAAACCGCAGTGCCGCAGAAAAAAGGCACAACTCGTCGAAAGCAAGTTTCGCCGGTCTCGCGGTGTGTTCAAAGCTTCCTTAGCTCACCCAAATGCTGTGTCTCTGTGCCTTCGCACGCTTCGATACCGATCAAGAATAGACGCCGTGTGGATGTGTACTGCGAGTGCAATGTGCGTTAAGCCGCATGTAAAGGTGCAACTCATCGAAAGCAAGTGTTGCCGGTCCCGCGGCGTGATCAAAGCTTCCTTGAAACGCCGAGTGCTGCATCTTTGTGCCTTCGCAAGCTTGGATAGCGATCAAGAATCGACGCCGCACCAAAGTCCTGAAAGTGTGTCGCGCGTAGATGTCTTTAGATCACACACATATATACATATATATATTTATATATATACAGGGTGAAACAAGGAGACGGCAGGCTCTTTAAATCGACCGGAAAATTCGGTTTCTATCGCGCTACGACTTTGTACAGCGTTGCCCACAGATGGTGCATTTTTTTGTAAAATTTGCAAAGAACGAATTTACCCGAGGAAAAAGTAAAGAAAGAAAAAGGCTTAGCTCCTATGGAAACGCAGCGACGCCACCGGACTGCAAACAACACGGCGCCGTTTCGCACGGGAGACAAGAGATGGCGCAAGCGGTCGCGACGCCAACTGCAGCCAACGAACGAGCAGACGACGCCGAGAGCCGGCGTGTTAAGCAGACAAGGAACTGCAGTTCCTTGTTGTTACCGCGCCTGTTTTTGTTTCTGCGACTGTTGCCACCTGGGGAATGCGAGCCGCTTTTGAGTCGAAAGGATCGTCTGCTAAAGTGCCGGCTCTCGGCGCCGTACGCTCGTTCGTTGGCGGCGTTCGTTGCGCCATCTCTTGTCTCCCGTGCGAAACGGCGCCGTGTTGTTTGCAGACCGGTGGCGTCGCTGCGTTTCCATAGGAGCTAAGCCTTTTTCTTTCTTTACTTTTGCCTCAGGTAAGTTCGTTCTTTGCAAATTTTACAAAAAAAATGCACCATCTGTGGGCAACGCTGCACAAAGTCGTAGCGCGATAGGTTAAGAAACCGAATTTTCCGGTCGATTTAAAGAGCCTGCCGTCTCCTTGTTTCACCCTGTATATCGGCCACGGAGTTCTGGATCGTCCCGCTGTTCCGGTGAGTTTTTATCAATAAAGGGGGGGGGGTAATCTGTACGTGCTCTTATGTACTATTAACCATGGCTATGTTCCAAATCTACTCCAATGGATCACATGGGAGCACGAATAGAGCAACGCTGTGAAGCAAGGAAGGTTTTCGAAGGCAAAAGTACAAGACGGCGAGAATGAAAATCTTTGAAGCGCGGTCCATATGGTCATGTGCAATCTGTTGACCAATCACAACTAGGCGAGCCGCGCTCAAACGTCAAGTGCAATTAAGTAGGTTGGTAATGAGCCAGCACTGATCAGTGATGAGCAGTTGTGCGCAGTATTCAGTAAATTGTCCAAGGACGAAAAAAAGACGTACCTTCCCCCTCTTTCGTCGCTGTGGACGCTGGATTAAGCTCGTTAAGCGCACATTGCACTCGCAAAACACATTCACACGGCGTAGATTCTTGATCGGTATCTTAGAGTGCGAAGGCACAGAGACACAGCACTTCGGCGTGCCAAGGAAGCTTTGACCCCGCCGCGAGACCGGCGAAACTTGCTTTCGACGAGTTGTGCCTTTTTCCTGCGGCACTGCGCTTTCGTAAAAATTTCCACGTATTCTCAACGGCAAGTATCTCGTCTCACACGGGATCTTAAAGAACGTCTTCGGCGAATGACGACGAACGAGTAGAAAACGTGTTCTTAGCACGCTGCCGCCGGCCTCTGCAACGCTAGCAAACGAAAAAAAAAAACGGTATGCAAGAGTGTTGTCCGGTAATAGTAGTAGATTGACGTTTTATGCCACCGCATTTGCCACCGCGAGTGCGGTGGCCGCACTCGCGGAGCGGGGATGCGCGATCCAGCAATTGTCATTGAGATCAGCGCTCTCTATAGTATCCAAGCAACTGGAAAGGGAATGGACATATGAAGACATAATTAGTGTTTTCAAAAGAGAGTTACAGAAATATCGAATCAAACAAGGAGGAAGAAAACTAAAACGCAAGCTCAAAAGCTGGTGGGATAAGCAGGTTAAAGCAGCAATATCGAGACGCCAAGCGGCATCTAAAGAACACAGATGGGCTAAGAAAAAGGGGGCCACACTAGCCGAAGTAGCATCAAAATGGGAGGAATTTCAGGAAAGAAAGCGGGAGGCATCAGCATTAATACAGGCCAAAATTGGGAGTGCAGGGGTCCAGTGGATGATAGAGATAAACCAGAAGGATAGGAATGCTGCAAAAGGGTTCCGGGAACACATCAGTGCACAGGGAAAAAAGACCGAGGGGTACCAGCAGACACTAACCACACAGGAAGGGACAACGGTAGAGGGGGAAGAGGCAAGAGAATACATTAGACATACAATCGAAGCAGCATTTTCGGAGTTAGAATCAGATCAGGCCGTAGCGTCTACACAACACAAGAGGAGGATCATAGTGAAGAAGAGGAAATAACCACTGGAGAGTGGGAAAAAGCAGAAGGAAAGGTTCCGGCTGGAACTGCGACAGGTCCAGACCAATGAGATTGATAAAAGTTCTAGGCAAAACAAGCAAATTGAAACTGAGGCAGGTGATTGACCAGATACTTATGCGAGGGGAGGTACCCTGTGACTGGAAATTGAGCAGGATGGCATCATTATATAAGGGCAAGGGAGACAAAGACAGTATCAAATCATACCGACCAATCACAGTAACTTCAGTAATATACAGACTAACTATGCAAATTGTAAAAAGAAGAATGGAAGAATGGGCAGAGAGAAAGCAGATTCTGGGCGAGCTTCAAATCGGTTTCAGGAAAGATAGACGACTAGATGATAATTTATTCGTAATCACTCAGTGCATAGAGATAGCAATGACAGGTCAAAGGCCATTATGGGTAGCGTTTTTAGACATCAATGGGGCATATGACAATGTGAATCAGGAAAAACTCTGGAACCAACTGAAGGGATACGGCCTAGAGGGAACCATGGTTAAGTTTCTAGAACGGGCTTATACGGAGAATAGGGTGGTTATAACATATGGGAAGCCGAAACTACAAGACCAGCAGCAATAAAAAGAGGTATGTTGCCCATTGTCTCCCCTGCTTTTTATGGTATACCTCAGTGAGATGGAAAAAAAGGTTAGAACAGTGCAACCTAGGCTTTGACCTGACTTACATGGAGGAAGGACATAAGTAAATCAAGTATTGCCAGGGTTAATGTATGCGGACGACATTGTACTCGTATCAGAAAGTCGTGAGACAATACAGGAACTGATTAGGATTTGCAGCAGGGAAGGGCACATTTTAGGACTAAAATTTAGTAGGAACAAGTCGGGTATAATAGTTTTCAACGACGAGAAGGAGGAACCCCTGGAGATACAGGACACATTGATAGAACACGTAGAAAAGTACACATATCTGGGAGTATGGTTAAGTGAAGGAAGACGGTATCTAAATGACCATGAAGATATTGTAATAAAGAAGGGGAAAAGAGATTCAGCTATCATGAAACACAGGGCACTATGGAACTATAATAGATATGAAGTCGATAGGGGTGTATGGAAGGGAGTCATTGTGCCAGGACTGTCATTTGGGAATGCGGCATTGTGTATGAGGTAAGAAATCCAGACAGGTTTGGAGATACAGCAAAGGAGTGTGGGTAGGTAGGCATTGGGGGCACATGGAAATACACCAAATGAGGGAGTACAGGAGGATATGGGTTGGGCATCTTTCGAGGGTAGAGGAGCGATCAGTAAAGTAAAATTTGAACAAAGACTAGCTGAAATTGAGGATACACGGTGGGCAGCGAAAGTGTACAAGTATCTATATATGAAAAGTATAAACACTAACTGGACAAACCGAACCCGCAAGCTGAGATTTAAATACATTCAACGAGATGGAGCCGGTCAGAGAATATCAGTAGAAAAGGGAGTAAAGGAAACTGAGAGGAAATGGTGGGAAGAGAATGCAGGGGAAATCAGCTTTAACAATATACAGGGTACAAAAACAAGAAATAAAGAAGGAACAGCTGTATGATAATTCAGTGGGGAGCTCTTTGCTGTTTGAAGCTAGAACGGGGGTGCTAAGAACGAAAACGTATAGGGCTAAATTCCAGGAAGTAGACACTCTGTGCGACGTATGCAACCGCGAAAGGGATTGTCCGGTCGAAACCGGAAGTACTTAAGTTTTTGCGCTCGTTACATCGAGGGAGCCTTCATGTAGACAAACAACATTTTTATTTTGATATATGATCTCCCGTTATTAACTAAACCTTTCATGAGCGTATGTACGAAACTGCACCCCGAATTTCGCCAGTGTCAATGGCTGACATCCGTAGCTGCTGCGTGACGTCACAAAACGCAAAGGTTTGTCGGATGGTCGGGATGGCAAGCGTTGGTCGATGGATGTCTTGTATTTTGTTTCGAATTATATAGTCTCCTAGGCCAGTGGTTCTCAAATGGGGTCCGCGAAGGCCTTCTAGGGGTCCGCGAAGCCCTGCCTCATCAATCAAACCCGGCAATAAAAGTTTTTTTGTTTTTTTTTTTCAGGTCGAAATGTTTGTTTTTGTGCGAGTTTTTTTGTGTGAACGTCAATAAGAGAGGTCTACTTCACACTAGCCCTTAGTTGTGTATCGGCAATTGGCTAGCAACATCATCGTCTGCAGGTGCGCAGGCACCAGGCAGCACGTGCCAATAAATGGAACGTCGGCCTACTGCTCGGAGGTCGAGACGTGTCAGCAATCATGCCTGTCTCCTCTTTCTGTTAATCTCCCACTGTTACATGGTGTCAGAAGTGGCTCGACAATCTTCCGCCCTGAGGTGAGCGAAACGCGAGATTCGGCATGGCTGAGCTGAAGCCACCAGAAGGACTCCGGCTATCGGAAGATACGGCCGAGAACTGGAAACGCTTCAAGCAACGAATGGAACTGTACTTCATAGCCACAGCGACTAAGGAACCGAGAACGAAGCAGCAGAAGGCTGCGATTTTCCTCCATGTAGCCGGGCAGGAAGCGATTGACGTGTTCAATACGTTCCAGTTGACAGCCGACGAAAAAGAAGACTACGATGTGCTAGTGCAGCAGTTCGAGGACTACTGTCTCCCGAGGGTCAACGAGACCTACGAGCGATACGTATTCAGGACCAGAGTGCAGGAGCCTGGGGAAGCCTTCGAGCTCTTCTTCCGTGACCTGCAGCTCAAGGCAAGGACTTGCAACTTCGGGGACTTGTCGGAATCGATGCTGCGCGACCAGATCGTTTACGGCACCGCCAGCAAGAAACTGCGGGAAAGACTCCTGCGTGAAAAGACCTCACCCTGAGTAAGGCTGTAGATTTCAGCAAATCCGCAGAAATCTCGGAGCGCCAAAACAAGACATTCGAGCACGTGGAAGAAACCGTTGACCCCGTAGCTCGCAGAAAGAAATGCAAGTATTGCAGCTATGTTCACGAGCCCCGCTTGTGCCCAGCATTTGGTAAGGCATGCAAGAAATGCGGCAAAAAGAACCACTTCGCTAAAGTCTGCAATAGCGCAAAAAAGTCCGTGGACAACGTGATCAACCAAACAACGGGTTCTTGCACGGACACCGACGATTTTGACATTCTGTCAGTCAACGGAGAAAGAGGAAAAGAAAAGCGCGACTGGATGGTCACCGCGAAGATAGGCAGTCACGAAGCCCGTCTGAAGGTCGACACTGGAGCACAAGCAAATTTGCTGCCCCTGTCTATGTACAAAAGACTTCGTCTGTCAACGCCGCTCGAGCCGAGTTCCACAACCCTGCGGTCCTACGGCGGAGCGACGCTTGAACACATGGGAAAAGTGTGTCTCGACGTTCAGATACACGGACAAAGGGGTTGCTTGAACTTCTTTATTATGAAGAAAGGAAGGCAAGCCCTTCTTGGCCTTGAGGCTTGTGAGAAATTTGGATTGGTCAACAGAGTTGATTCCATAGAAAACAAGAGTGACCTGGAG
This sequence comes from Ixodes ricinus, assembly GCA_037355805.1. Classification (NCBI taxonomy): domain Eukaryota; kingdom Metazoa; phylum Arthropoda; class Arachnida; order Ixodida; family Ixodidae; genus Ixodes; species Ixodes ricinus. Next base: position 57,729 of record JAZHYW010021651.1, read on the forward strand.
CAGCAATTGACTTCCGAATTCCCGGGTTTGTTCAAGGGTCTTGGAAAAACCAAGACTGAATACAGGATGGTGCTCAAAGAAGATGCGCAACCGGTAGTAATTGAGGAGTTTCAGCGAATATGGGAGGCAGCTCCGATCGATCCAACATGGCGGAAAAAGAGGGGGCCGAGATTCGCAGAACGCCCGTAGACCGGTAGTCATATGGCAAATTAAACCAAAGCGTGTCGTTCTCCGTTTGTTGCCGTGTGCGAGACGATCATCGCTTCAAGCCAAGACCTACCGTGATGCAACAAATGAAGTTTTCAAGCCAGTCGAAGGCAAGAAATCTTGCCGCCGTCAAGATATGTGTGCAAGTGTTCGACGCTGAGCTCTCACGCTGGTGCAGCTGTCGTCAAGTTGAACCGAATGTACGTACGCGGGTCCAAAGAAAGGTATGTACATATCAACAAAGGTTCGCGCGTTCAAACTATGATGCGTATGTGCTCATCTAAACGTAAAGCCCTATCGGTTTCGTGGCTGCACAAACATTTTCGTTCACGTTGCTAAGATGATGCAACCATTCAGGCCTCGCATTAAACGGTGTTGCGAACTCTTCGGTTGTTCTGGTTAATTGTGCTAAAAAGCGGTTGGATGGAAAGTATGACAGCTACAGCATACAGGGGACGATTGGGGTCTTTATCCTGCGTTCTATGTATCAGGAAACATCGGTATCGCTCGGTGTTAAATTGCGATCAGCTGGTCGCCGATCGTCCCGTTTTTACGCACAATGCGAAACAAGCCCCGGAAGCTGCCAATCTCATCTCGATGTGCTTGTGCACCCCAACGAGCCTCCGTTCGGCTCTTGTGAAAGCTTTATTGTAATAGCAATAGTCTCATCGGTCACGTTCGAGTTGTATGTGCCACGGTGATATCTTGCTGTGTGTGATCAGCTGACAAACAAGTCTCCATTAAATGCCAGAAGAACAAAGGTAAAGCTTCTTTAACTTTTTTTTATTTTTACAAAACGGCAAAGCTTCTACAAAACAAGAGCAAACTCTAAGCTGATGTTGGAGTGTGCTCAAGAATGAATGGCAAAAGGTGCTTATGCTAAGTGGTAGATGTACCCATTTGATTTTCTTTTTGCCTCGTGCATTGTAAATTGGAAGATGATGTATCAGCAGAAGACACGCGTCCTTTTGAAAATGTCTTTTATTAGGGCAAAAATAGGTTTTCGTTGCACAACCGAAGAGTTTGCAACACCATTTAATGCGAGGCCCTGAATGGCTGCATCATCCCTAGGCAGCGTCGACGAAAATGTTTGTAGCCGCGGGCCGATAGGTGCAGGTTTAGATAAAGCATGCGTCCTCGTTTTAGCCTCAAACACACGAACATTGTTGATATGTGCCTTTCTTGATGACAGCTGTACCACGCGGGGGGAGCCCGCGTCGTTGAACACTTCTGCACACATATCTTGAGTATGGTATATGGCAAGATTTCTTGCTTGAAGTGGAAGATCATCTCACTGCTCTGACTAGCTCCACCCACCGCAGCTGATGCAGGCGTCGAAGGGGCGCAAACGCAGCTTCGGTCGCCGTCACCCCGACGCTGCCTCGTTTGGCATTCACGGCTTTCCACCCAGGTGCTTCGCCGTAGCCAGCTGGCACCGAGTGTTATTTTCTGTGTGCTCAGTGGCTGGATATGGGCCTCATGCAGGCAGTTCCTTCCAGGCTCAACAGCGTTCGCCGAAGAACTTCTGAAGAAAATGCCACCTAGGAAAAAAAAAGCATGAAGACACAACGCACCAGCTTGGCGGACTATGCTCTGCAGGCGGGAAATTCAGGCCCAGCGATTATAATCAAATGCAAACTATCTAAACAAAACAAAAAAATTTTCAGGCTCAAATTGGCTTTTGGGACTATACACCTGACACTGGTGCCGTTATAGCATTGTATATTCACTGCTGTTTGTTGTGGCTTGAGAATGCCTTCCTGTAATGATGCAGAGGGGTCAACTCAACCTTGAAATAAACATATTTAAGCACATCTAGATGCGATGTCCGACGCCAGATGGTCAGAAGGTGTTCTATTACCTAATTAGTCAACAGCAGCCAATTGTCACGATCAAAACTCACGAGTCATCAGTTATCACCATATTTATTGCCGTAATCCAATTTGGTCCATTAAAAACCTTGAGGTGTAGCCATAAACCCATTCTTTCAAAGCTTATGCTGTAGACATGCATCATCACATGAGCATGTTTCTTATCAATCTTAAATGTAAGTAGTTATGCAAGAAATTCCCATATCGCACATTTTTAAAACTGAAATGGTCCCACCTGTTACTTTTAGGTTTGAAGTAAACAATTACATACCCAGTGGCATACATCGTGCCAACATTAGTGCCGAAGAATTCACCCGTGATCGGTACAGAAGCATTTGAGAGTCATCGTGCGTATAAACACAAAACAAAGGTGGATTAGAAACGCGAATTCCTTTGCCCGATTGGAAAATCGTGTCAACAATAGCGACTATGGCCCACCTTGCTACCAGCAATCAAAATTTATCCGTGTAGTCGACGAGTCGTCACCCGTGCATCAACCGAAAGCACTGAAGTCCCTCCGCCGTCAATTTCGAGTTGCTGTTGAGCCCTGAAAAGGAACTGCTTTATGACGCCCATATCGAGCCACTGTGCACACACACACAAGCACATGAAATAACACTCGGTTCCAAGTACAAACGAAGAACCCAGGGGCGAAAAGCCCTGAATGCCACACGAGCTGCGTCGGGCGACGGCGACTGACTGCGTAGTACGCAGCGTTGCGCTCCTTCGACGCCTGCATCGCTGCGGCGGGGGATTCGTAGCTGAGTCGTAGGAGATCATGTCACCTCTGTTGCTCGTACCGGAACACTAGAGCCGCGTAATATTCTTGCTGCCGAAGTTTATAAGCTCTTACGTTCGCGGCCAACGCGACTTACACAAAGCCTCCGCCCAGCAAAACCTATCCCCCTGTTTCTCTTTCGGCGACCGGCCGCCGGGGCGGTGACACCGTCGCTGAAACTCCAAGGTATATGTACATGGGTTGCGAAGCTTCCATAGAAGCAGAGCCGTTTATTGAGAGGAGCTTGGCCATACATTGGTTTGAATAGGCGAGCATCTCGGGGCCAACCACAGGCCGCGAAACAGCCCCTAGCGGTGGTCGTGTGCTCTAAATTTGTGACACGACTTACTTCGTTTCACCTTATGTGCGAGCGAAGGCAAAACTGGAAGCGCGAGCACGGAAGCTCCGTGCGTTCAGGCTTTGCTCGAGCGCGCGAGCTGGGGAGAAATGCAAAAGGCGCTGGTCTCGCGCCTCATAGCTTTGGCTTCGCTCGCCGATAAAGTGAAACGAAGTATAATTTGAGCCGTGCCGAGCGGGACTCCGCGTCTCAAGACGCTCGCGCACCCCACCCTTTGCACTGCTTTCTTTCAGCCAGTCTCAGGACGCTGTTCTAGCAGTGCAGACAAAGGCGTGGGCACGAGCGCGTGGCTTTGGAAAGTGCCTCCTATGCACGAGGTCTCGTGCAAACAAAAGCGTTTCGCTGAGCTAGGCTCACGCGCCTGTGCCTTTGTCTTCACTGCAGACATTTGTGAGATGGAGTAGAGGTCTCCTGATTGGTCGACGCTGTGTCACAAATTTAGTTTACGCTCTAAGCGTGGGGGGAATCTTCGGCGCTGGCGGCGGCCTTTGCTCCGCCTATTGTCCAAACTCTCCTAATATACGGCTCTGCATAGAAGCCCACATGTCGAAAAAATGGCGGCCCATGGGGCTGCTTTAGCGCCATCTATGAGCCGTGGGGACACTTCCGGCGGAACCAAAAATAAACAGGAAATGACGACACTTCCGAAAAAAACGTGACGTCATGCGTGCGTGCGCTTTGGCGCGAAAATTAAACAAAAATAATTTTAGAGACTACAGGTAAAATGAACGACATATACACTAAAATGTCTCAAACATAGCTCCGTGTTTGAGCTTTGTTTGATACTTTTTAGAGTGTGTGTCGTTCTTTTTACCTGCAGTCTCAAGTTTTTCTTGGGATGTTTACACCTTGTGTTTACTCTATACTGGATCGTTTACGCCCTTATTTACCCTTGCTCTTATATTTTGTTCGAAATGTTTTTTTCTGCAGCCGACTTTGTTAGCCGACCTGCTATGAGAGTAGTTTCATTTCATCGCACTATCGTGTCTTTGCACTGTGGTTAAACTCGAGCTGCAGTGTTTTGCTCTTTGTTCCTTCAGGATCCCTCGGAAATATGTGAGAAACCTTAAAGCGAATGATGTAATGTCACAAAAAAGAGTGAATCAAATTGCTGGAGTGTGTTGCGTATGGAATACACTACAGTAACTCTAATGCAAGTCCAACGTCGCATTAACAGTCGCGTTTTATTTGTTTTATTCACTTACAATCATTCAATCAGATTACTCACTAGAATCATACAATCGGTATCCACTATTTTGAAAGTGTCATGGTGGAAGAAAACGAGTAGATCGGTACATAAGCCACATTATAACACAATAAGACAATGTACAATCGGCTGGATGTTGTGAGGACATTGACAGTTTATACGCAGCCACTAATAACTCAGATGTTTCACAGTGTTCCAAGGACAACTGTGGTCACCACTGTAATACACAGAAAAAAAAACTACACTTGTCTACGCAGTCCTTGGGCTAGGTACCATAATGCTGAAAATATTTTACCTTGCATCTGCTGGTGCTGCTACACTGCAACGCAACGATTGTTCGGTGCAGGTCAAGTAAGCCAAGTGGAGTAAACCATCTTGGAGCCCTGTGGTATGCTGCACCTCATAAGCCAGTGTTGCTTCACAGCTTTAAACGCTATATATGTGAATCAGGTAGAAGACAACATTACTCCTCAAGAAACCGAATAAAATGAAAGGTTCGAATAGAACGTGCCTACACTGCTTTAAAAAGTACTCTGGGTGGTCTCACGTACGCAGCCTGTGCACTTGCTGCCTAGCTTTACACTTTGCTGCTGTATCAAATAGTTCAGCATTTTTTTTCCGCGCGAACCAGGGCAGCCTGACTCTAGGCGACGTTGAAGAAACCAAAATCTCCATGTCAGCCACGTCCCCGCTGGACTCTTGAGCAGGAGCAGCATCTTGACGTAGAACGTAGCTGTGATAAACTGCAAAAAAAAAATAAAGAAAGGCTTTTACAAAAACTGTAAGTAAGAAAGCAAGCTCAACAGAGCGGAAAGTTGGGCGAGTTGGTTGTCCATCTTAGCTGGCAGAAACAGTGCCTCTCTGTGTACTTTTACAGCGCCTGTCTGTATACTCCTTGTTTCTTGTCCTTCGTCAAGTTGTGCTGTTTCTACCAGTTAAGAAAGCAAGCTCACAAAAAAGAATGGGAATAAAAGGATAGCACAAACAATATTCGGCCACCACTTATTATGGGCCCCTAGTGGACTGTTCTCTAGTAAGGTGCACGAGTATGTGTGGTCCAATGAAGCCGCAGAAATCCGCTCTGCAAATTTAATGTGAACTTAGCGAAGGAGAAGAGGTGGATGTTCTCCCTTATTTCCCTATTTGAACGCATAAAAAGGAAATTCACCTTCGTTCCATGACAGGTTTATTTCAGAAGACTGGTCGTCTGGGTGACCACAGGAACTCCACCAGTCTGAGCGGCCGGAGTACGTGCAGCTTGATGAGGCTGGCGAACTCCTCTCTGCAAATTTAGCGTGAAGTTAGTGATGGAATAGTAGTTGAGTTCCTTCCTGTGTCTAACACACGACAAGGAAAATCACCTTGTTCCCACGAAAGTTCCACTTCAGAAGACTGGTCGTCAGGGTGACCACAGGAACTCCGTGAGTCTGAGCGGCCGGAGTACGTGCAGCTCGATGAGGCTGGCGAACTCCTATCTGCAAATTTAGCGTGAAGTTAGTCATGGAATAGTAGTTGAGTTCCTTCCTATGTGTCTATTCTAACACACGACAAGGAAAATAACCTTGTTCCCACTAAAGTTTCATTTCGGGAGACTGGTCGTCAGGGTGACCACAGAAGCTCCGTGAGTCTGAACTGCCGAAGTATGTGTAGCTCGATGAGCGTGGCGAACTCACCTCTGCAAATTTATGGTGAATACGCCTATTTTAACACAAAATGTAAATCACTTTCTTTCATGGGCAGCTTTATTTTGGAAGACTGGGTGTCGGCATGGCAAAAGATGCACTGTGGACCGATATTGACGTTGATTATGTCACCTCAAATAAAGCATGTCATTATAAGCAGGCCTGAAATGAACTTCTAGCAGTACCTCTGACCATGTTCTACCAGCTTTTTCCAGGTAATCTCACCTAGTTCTATTGCAAAATGCTCAGGTCATGAAGACCATGAGGTAATGCAGTGGTGCTGGCAGTTGCTGCCACTTTATGTTAGTTACAGTGAAAAAGCTCACCATGCACAACTGCTGAACCTGGAGAGCTTTTGCTAGAAATGTCGCCATGTGTCGTCTCTGCAATAAATATAAAAATGTTATGAGCCCACAGAAGCAATATTTCAGCCCCATGTGGTAACTATTTTTCTAAGAGCGGGTTAACCATGCTTAGTCACAAACATTTATAGGTCTGCCTACCTTTTGTGGAAAGCACACTTGGCAACGCATTGTGACGGAGGTGTCCAGGTTGCAGGAAAGCTGACTCCTCGAAATGTAAAGAGCAAACTACCCTGTCTCGTAGATGCCATGGAGTCTTCTACTGTAGACTTCGGTTGTTGCAGAACCGAACCCAGGCTTCGCGCCTGCAGATAAGGAATGGTGCTATGTGGGTGCCGTGAATACTTACGAAAAGAAAATGTAGCCAAAATGTCCACAAACCAAAGCAAATCAGAGCAAGGACATTAACAAATGCATGACATCAACGCTTGTGTACATCATGAAGAGTAAAAACACGAGTCTTACGCACAGATGCCCTTCTATATATCTGTGTTGTACCACTGATAACAACGCCGATGATCACGACACTAGGCTCCTCAGAGCCAGGCCGGTACAGGTAAATTTGAATATCGTGGGCACTTTTATAATGACGGCACACAACGCTGCCTAGTCAGAGTGATTTCGAAGTTAAAACATTCCTAGTATAACATATTACGCCTTCAGGTGTAGTTTCTTGTGCACATCCAGACAACCCTAATAGTTTTAGGTAAAACTAACAAGAGTTAAGAGAAGACCGAACAAGGGGGCATGTTACTGACAGTAGCGAAGTCTCACCTTTAAGAGTCGAGGGGAAACCGGCGCAGCAAGATGCCAGCCGTGCGGGTGTCGCTTTCACACACTTCCACGGAGCACCGTTTCTTTGCGTATCGCGCTGTGCTCATCGTCGTAAAGGACGTTGAGCCCCTTGGACGCAGTAGCGTCCAAGGTCCAAGCGCACGACTGCCAAGTTCCCGCGCAAGTAACTGGGCTAGTCACGCCCGAGCAAACAACAAAACTTTCCAAACGGTGTTAACTGCCGCTAAAACAATTAAAAGCGAAGAGCACGTGGAGGCCCAAACACAAGCAAGCAGACGGACGTCAGCAGCCTCCTGTCTTTCCGCGCGCCACGAGGTCTACAAAAAACTGGAAATATCGCTATTGCTAGCCGGCCTTTTTGCTTGTGGCGTACAGAGGACGCTAATAAGAAGTATGCATAATATTAGCAAAAACAAAGACTGTTTTGAATTTTGTAGCTCGCCAAATATGATTGATAATATCTAATAATTATATTTAGCTTGTTTAAAAATACAAATGATTATACTTCTAGTCATAAACTAATTAATTTTATTAATGTTTGTCCCCGCCTCTCCTAGTCGCGCTTCAATCGCATCATTCACGTGACCCTCCAGGTTGATGTCGCTGGCGATTTGTTTTGAACCGCTTTTTGGCCGAAGCTTCGCTACCCATGTACATAGCCTTGGAAAGCTCACTCAATACCGCACCGAAAATGTCCCGCGCGCTCTCGGAGGACCCCTTGAAAGCAGAGCTCTCGACAGGGATGGTTGCAGGCGGCATCATCGACGGGAAGTTCAGGAGCCGACCGATTGGGTGAGCCCTTTGGTTGTTGTTAGAAAGAAAACTGGGAAGATTCGTGTTTGTATGGATCCCTAAGCACGTAAATGCCGCTGCTTCGAAAAGGGAACATTTTCAGTTGCCGCGCAGAGGAGGACATTGAAGCAGAGCTAGCTGACGCAAAATATTTCAGCAAGCTAGATGCCAGCAACGGAGTTTCATCAAATCCCGCTTGACAATTACACATCCCGGATATGCCCAGGTCGCAACCCCCTTTGGCCGCTATCGTTATTTAAGGCTTCCTTTTTCGGCATCGCGATCAGCGCCTGAAGTTTTTCAGGAAACCATGAGCCAAATATTTGATGATCTTCCAGGCGTCAGAGTTTACATTGACGACGTTCTGGTTTGGGAACTTCACGCGAAGAACACGATTTGCGGCTAAGAGCAGCATTGAGGGCAGCCAGTTAAGTGGCATCACTCTAAACGCTGAGAAATGCACATTTGGAGTAGACGGAGATGCGGACCTTAGGGGACAAGATCAACCGTAGCGAATCAAACCGGACCCCGAGGCTAGTGCAATGCTTCGCGAGATGCCACTGCCGACGTCAAAGGAGGTCCAACGCCTGTTAGGAGTCATGAACTACCGGACAGTTCCTTCCTAATTTGTCATCAAAGACAGCCATGCTTAGGGACGATTAAGGTAGACTCACTATTCGAATGGAGCGATGCCCACACGCGTGAGTGGTGTTCACTTCCAGCAAATGTTAACAGTAGGTCAGTCCTAGCCATTTTTGATCCCTCAAAGTCAATTAAACTGTCAACGGATGCATCAAAGGTGCTCTAGGAGCCTCAGTTTCAACAGCACGGAAAAGAATGGCGTCCAGTAGGCTACGCGTCACGGGTGCTGACAGACAGTGAGGGAAGGTATTCACAGATTGAAAAGGAAAATCTAGGCATAGTATTCGGGTGCGAAAAATTCCACGACTTCGTGTATGGCCAATCCATCACTGATCGAAAACAGACCACCGCCCGCTACCGCTATTGCACAAAAAGCTATTGGTGATATGCCACCACGGCTCCAGAGACTATTTTGCGTCTAATGCGGTACGAATTTACGTTACAGTTCGTCCCAGGCAAGCAGCTGATACTGGCGGATGCACTGTCTCGCATAAGGACCGGGAGCAGCGCTGACTACTGACGATGTCGACGTCCACGCAACAGGTGTTCTGTCCACCCTAGTGAGTGACAAGACCAAAGCACGTCTTGTCAAAAGAAACAGCACAAGACAGTGAACTCCAAGACGTCATCCATGGCCTGATAGAAAGGCGCCACTGCAAGGCAGGTTTAAGCCGTTCCGGTCGGAGCTCTCCGTCATTGATGGTGTACTACTCAAGGGCTCCAAAGTAGTCATACCACGAAGCTTAAGACTAGAGATGTTACAGCGCGTCATTGCGGGCACCTAGGACTGGGAAAATGTCAATCTCGCGCAAGACAATTAATGTTCTGGCCAGGAATGACCGCAGACATAACTGCGTGGATCAACAAGTGTTCCACCTGCAAACACTTTACATATCGTCATCCCGAGGAACCGCTGTTGCTTCGAGAGACGCCCAGGCAGCCCTGGGCAAGAGTTGGAGCAGACCTTTGTCATTTTGCGGGAAAGAACTATCTGGTCATCTATGACTCTTATTCAAGTTTTCCGGAAGTTGCGGAACTGCAGGACACGACGTCAAGAACGGTGAGTCAGCACCATGGAAAGCATTTTCTCTAGACATGGAATACCCATTGAAGTATGCACGGATGGTGGACCACAGTTCGCGGCGCGGGGCTTTTCAGATTTCGCTGCACGATTCGATTTCGTTCATGTGACCTCCAGTCCATACTTCCCAGATCCAACGGCCTCGCCGAGAAAGGCGTTCAAGTTGTCAAGAGGCTCCCTAAAAAAATGCGAACACTCCGGCGATGACTTTCGGCTTGGTCTTTTGAACTACCGTGCGACGCCGCTCGAGTGTGGAGCAGCTCCAGCAGAGCTACTGATGGGCCGCAGGCCCGTACCTCTTCTACCAGACTTTGCAGCTCCCCCAGCACGTTCCGTACGCAAGCACGCCCAGAACCTAAATCGCGGACACAAACTCGCCCCGTTAAAAGAAGGCGACAGTGTTAGAGTCAGAGGGGACAAAGCCTGGGACAGAAAAGGCGCAAGTTGTGGGAGGCGAGGCCCGCGGTCATATCGAATTCTCACAGATCAGGGACGAGAAATGCGCAGGAACCGCCAACACCTTTTGAAGACAGAAGAGGCGCCAAGCTTTCTCGATGAGTTCGACTCCGATGGGTATGACACGGCCGACGAAGGTGTGCCACCTTCCACGCCCTCACTGCCGGGACACCGGGGCACTGATAGTTTATCCACACCAGCGGAGCAGGCGGCTCAAGGAAACAGTACGAGTAGCACCACAAGTCAGAATTCAACATCGCCACCACCGTCAACTTCGCTCAGGCGGTCGTCCCGACAAGTCTGCCCACCACAGCGCTTGACATATGACGAGAACTTTCAGCAAGTAGTGTGACTGACTCGCAGCCGACGAAGGACTGCGCAAATCTATGATATATTGAGCGTGTGTGTTGTTTTTGTATTGTGTGCACTTTGTTTCTTTTTTTTTGTCTCAAGACAAAGAAAGGGGGATGTATCGGCAATTGGCTAGCAACATCATCGTCTGCAGGTGCGCAGGCACCAGGCAGCACGTGCCAATAAATGGAACGTCGGCCTACTGCTCGGAGGTCGAGACGTGTCAGCAATCATGCCTGTCTCCTCTTTCTGTTAATCTCCCACTGTTACAAGTTGTATCCATTTATTAAATCATTATTATATTTAACCTACACCTTTCCTCTCCTCTCACCACGAACGGGGTCCTCCATCATCTCTGCCGATCCACAAGGGGTCCGCGAAACATCGATGGTTGAGAACCACTGTCCTGGGCTGTACCCTACTGAAATACGGTTCTTTTATTGCGGTTCCAAAGCGTGTGCAAAAAAAAGTCACGCCTTTTAGCAGGATATTACTCTAAAACAGCCATAAGATTCGAGCAAACGTATGCCGTTTCGCGCAAACACAACTGCGACGGCCACCAATCGAATTAGGAGCGCTTGCAAAGCAAAGTATGCATATTTCGCCTCTGAAGCGGCAACTAGGTACACGAAGCGGTATCTGGGTACACATATCGGCAGATCCACTGGATTGGTGATGAGGCTGCGGGTCTTTCCCTCAGAGGCGATGACCGCGGGTCGAAGACAACCGGCGAATCGTTCAAATGCATGTCGTCACTTGACTTGGACGAGCTTGGTGAATCGTAGCCGCGCTCTATTTGCACATGCGGGTCCAACAGAATTTGGCTGCACGCGTGCTAAATACAACTTCTGGTATCGTTTCCAGGTGGTCTAGCTGTTGGTTTCGGTTTCGCTGCATAAACAAATTGATTGATCCGATTTGGGCGAGTGGATGGACGCAGTTTAATATCGTTGGCACAGCATCACACCTCAGCTTACGAGCCTTCTGTCCGCTTAGAGCTCAGCTCGTAGCCCTTTTCTGTGAGATAGATTGCTGCATGAGCGGGATCTCGATCTTGACGGGAACCCAATCCATTTTGCTCGCCACTGCACGTCTCGCGGAAAAGTGTGGAACGTCATGTCTTGGCTCGCATGTGCTGCCCGGTGGTTGTGGCACCCAACCGCGCAACAAAAATCTCACCCAACCACAAAACAAGTCGAGCACAACAACCAAAACGAAGCACGCTGAGGCGTTCACTCGCAGGTAAACGACGAGACAGAAATGCTCGCTTTGTGTTGTGTGACGTCAGAGCTCCCACGTTGCCACCGAAAACAGCGTTTACGCTAGAGTGCGATTGGAGCAGTATAAATTCAATTACTCATGCAGAGGGGCATATAAAATTCAGATATTGCACGTACGATGCGTCTCGAGGCAATAGTAATGATAATCAATTGTTTTCTCGAATACAAAATTTGACCGGACAATCCCTTTAAGGTGCACGGGGCTCCGTCCCACCCTCTTGTGGGGGATGACTACGGATTTGGAGGGGGCACTGAGTTTCCCGGACATGAATGGACGAATGGATAAAGAGGAGATTAGAAGATTGGTAAAAAAGATCTAGGGAAGGATACAAAAAAAAAACAGATAGAAATAAGCAATGAAATCACATTAAAAAGATACTACAACGAAATTTCGGCGCTCATTTTTTGGTCTATATGTGTTCAAAGGAGCAGTATCACATCGAACACACCAATATCTTGTTAAAAAAGTGACGAAAAGGAATTTTAAAACTAATTAAACGCTTAGCAAAGAGCACCTGGTGTATGTCGCTAACGTCTCGTTTGTAATGACCGTCTAGGAACTTTGGCAGATAGTGACGACGTTTGTCTCGCCTCCGGCTACCACGAGAGAAGAGGTGGAAGGAGGGATTCCCATCTCCCCGAGGATCTTTTTTGTTTGTCCCAGAAGTCGCTATTGTCCCTCTACAAGATTATAGAAGATTATAGAATCAGCCGCTTTGGTGGCTGGAGCGACTAGGCCATCCTCTCGACGTCAGCCTCGCCGTAGCTTTGCTCGTCCCGAGACGAACCACGTCACGATTGCGTTGGATGTCATGTGGTCTCCGCTGGCTGTTCTCCGAGCTCTTGCCCGAGTGGGCCTTTTATAACGAAAAATACAGCCACCAGGCTCAAAATACAAACGTGCGATTGTCAGTTACAGATATTGTGGATCGTATTCAACCTATTTTTGAACACGACGGGTATATTTCAAATTTCGTTGAAGTATCCCTTTAAAAGGCCCCCCTTTTTTAAAGGGATACTTCAACGAAAGTTGTTATAACAAAATTCATACAAATTAAAAAAAGGGATGACGAAATGTTAGGCTAGGTGGCGCAAGCTGCCGCACTTACAAAGGGTATAGCCATTGCCATCAGAGCCGTATATGTAGAGAGTTTGGCCATTCGTTGGGAAGTATAGGAGACAAATGCGGAGGCGCCATTGGCCGAAAGCGGGCTGGGCGTGTCCCAGGGCGTCTTCAGAAATTCGAATGTGACCAACCAGAAGCCGGAAATAATACCCTGGCGGTGGTCGCGAGAAACAAACCTGATAACTGCATTGGAGTAACTCTCGATGACTGAAAATATGGTACACGTGATGTTTTAAGCACGCTCATCTAAAACGATGGTGGAAGAGTGCGACAAGCGGAACGATCGACATAATCTGTACGCCAAGCGCCGAGGGCCGGGAATCTGCCGTCCGAGCGGTCACACTCTGTCCGAGCAAAACAGAGTTGAGCGGTGCACACGTGCACTCTATTTTCAACCATGAAGAGTTACTACACTTCACTCTTACGCGCTTTTTAAAACCATTTACGAACATAGACCTTTGATCAGAGCTGTTTCTTGCTACCACCGCTAGGGGATTCTTTTCGGCTTCTGGTTGGTCAAGAGAGCATGCCAAGCCCCCTTTTCGAGTCTGACGCACGCCCTGGCTCTGCCCGCGCCTCCCATTGACCAAACTCTCTACATATACGGCTCTGATTGCCATCTATCCATCCATCCGAGCGTCTCTGGGGTGTCACGTGACACCCGGGTGATTCGAACACACTCTATGGATTCGAACACCCTCTTCTAGAGGGTATTGGTGTTGCTGTGGAAATACATAGCACATCCCGTACATTTCAGTTGATAGTATATATATCTTACATCGTGGCCAAAACGGACGCGTCTTTGGCATCTATCGGTTTGCGACAACGTTGGTTTGCGGCATAGAGTTATTGCAATAAACGCTTGCGGCTCAGCTAGCGTCTAGTGTCTGCGGGACTTCCGGTTGCAAATTGAAGCAGACAGCATGCAGTCTACATTTCAGCCTTCCCTGTGTATTCCCATGGGAAAACGCGCGTGAATTTTGTCTCTTCGCCGGAAAATAACACGAATAACTTTTGTCATATTGGTTGTAACGGATAGTATGTACCTTTATTGGTATTGTGAAAGTATAATTGCTTTAGTTACAGCATTTTTCTTTACCACTGAGCGATGTTAAACTTCGCTCTATTTCAGACCCAAACCCCTGTTTCAAGGAAGGTATGTGAAAACGAGCGACGGTTCTAAGCAAACTAACGATCGAAAGGAATGCAGTGTGTGTTCAGGTTCGCTAGCATTTCGGTGGTGCTTATATATTGCTAATATGCCCGTCCTGTCATTGGATGAAAATGACTCCGTCGTGCATCTTTACGATCGGTTAAAGAAACATTCGAACGCAAAAAATAAAGCACGTGAGCTACGAAAGGTATGTCTTTTTATTATTTCTCGTGTCGGGCAGTTTTTATCGGGCACCTGCTCTCTGGCTCCCCTTATTTGCAAAGATTTGGAGCGTGCGGTGATGATTTGACTTTGAACCCAGAACAAGCATCTTCGCAGTACTTATTTATTGCAAATCTGACTATATTACGTGACTTTCAATTTATTTTGATCGTCTGCAAGCACAAGGAGTTACTTATCCAGTGTTACTGCGTAGTTCTTGCCGTCCCTCTCGGTTTTCCACATGTCCTTCGTCCGTTTGGCACGTATATCCCCCATGTTGGAAAGCGTTGACGCCGTGTTCGCGCTAACAGTGTCCGACAGTGCACAAAAATACACGTACGAAGCCGTTTTAGCACCGTTTTTAATGCGATGAATTTGAAAGAAAAACGCCGTAACTGACCATTTATTTCGTCTGCGTGACTGAGAAACGTTCCAATGTGCCTAGTACGTACAAATTATTCGTGATATTTGCTCTTATAATCGAGCGCAGAGAGAAAATGCACTCGCTTTTTCCCATAGGAATACATTACCGGAAGTCAAATTTAGACTGCTTGCTGTCTGCTTCAAAATGCAACAGCACACTAGCGCCAGCTGAGCCTCTAGCGTTTATTGTAATAACTCTATGGTTTGCGGGGTTTGCGGTAACCGTTGTCTAGCTTAAGCATATTTGCCGCTTGGGGCGGGTCGGGGATCCAATAAAGATGACGTCATGCGCAGGCCTTGTCGAATTGTACCGTCCAGGGGTTGGAGAGATCCATCGCCTGTCCATCGCCATTCGCACTTCGCCAATCGCCATAGGTGGCTACCAACCGCGAGTGCTCCTTGAGATATGGGTTTTCGCACTCTTAAAGTATCAAATTTTAATGAGTTTTCGTGATACTCTACGTGTGAGTTTTGGCTTTTAAGTTGGGCGGCTTGCCGGCCCGCAAGTCATCCTCGCTTCTATGGAGTTCGACGAGTATGAGAGTCTACCGACGGGTAGTGCGGTGACCCACATGCTTGCGGGTGCCGCTGCTGGAATCATGGAACACTGCGTTATGTACCCCCTGGACTCTGTCAAGGTAAATGTGGAATGATGAACGATGCCTGACATGACGGCTATCCGACCAACCAATTTCTGTATTTTGATTCCTTTACGTGCGCCTCTGAAATCAACTCGCGATCCGCTCTCAGTTTCCCCGAGAAATATGGTCATACACACGTTCGGGACTTAATATGTATACTCCATGTTTACCTGGGAGAGTTGTGCTTTCCCACGACAAGTACTGATCGGGAAAAAAAACAAGCCGACGACCTTGAGACCCTCCTTGCCGGCGCGAAGCGGTTACTCGAGGCCGTCTCGTTTCTTTTGTATGGAGGACACAAAGTAGCTTTCACGCGGGTTTTCTTCAGTTCGCACTGCTTGTGACATACATGGCCGTGAATATTGTTAAGGTTGGCACGTCCCCGGTATGCCGTTTTCCAACCGCCAAGTGCACACGCGGTAAGAGCAGAGCCGGTTCGTAAGTTTCGCCAAAAGCGCACCACCTGCTCTTGAAGTTCGATCATGCAAGCAGCGAGTCGCTGGTTTAAAAAAATTGTTCTAAATATCTAAAAAAAAAAAATAGTTTCGAACACGTTGCGGATTTGGTGCAGAAGTTAGGATACCGCTGTTGTAGTGCAAGTTACAGACAGCCCAAGTGAGACTGAGGGATTTTTTATACCTCGGTGCTCTGACCTCCCTGGTTCATTCACTGTCTACAAAAGCTCCTCCCCGAGCGAGAGTTAATAGCAGAAGTGCTATTCCACAATCTTGCTGTCGAGTGTGCAGACAGAGTGTCTCTTGTTTGCAGACACGAATGCAAAGCCTTCGACCAAATCCGGGTGCCAGGTATCGCTCCATCGCAGATGCCTTCTACAAGATGGTGCGGTACGAAGGGGCCATGCGGCCCGTGCGGGGGATGAGTGCGGTGGTCATTGGTGCAGGACCGGCGCACGCCCTCTATTTTTCCTGCTACGAGAAGCTCAGCCGAATCATCAGTGGCACAGAGCATGGCACCAACAGCCCCATTTCTCAAGGTGCCTCCTGTCACATTTCTGAGGCAGTTGCTCACGTTGTACCAGGTCTGAACAAGAGGAATTCGGGTCGCCCATGAAAATCAAGTGTCGGTACGAGCTGTAATTCCACCCCAAAACATATACTAATGGTTCCGACAACTAACCAAATTTAGAAAAAACAAAGGAGAAATTAACGAGAGAAAAATCCTCCGGGCAAATCGTCCTCGGTGCTCCCAAGGTGTAGCGGACGAAACAGCCGTGTCGAACTTTTGCCCTAGTCCTTGCGGCGTATCATGTTGGTTAGCCATCACGACTTGAGTTGGCAGACTACTCGTTAGTACCTTAGTACCTCATTTCTTGCACCCTAATGCCGTCAAGTTTGGTGCCATTTTCGACCAGTGTTCAGGCTTCTATTGAGACAGGTATGCCTCAGGCTGAAATTATAGCGTGAACCATTGCATGTTTCAAATGTGACACCTTGTAGAATCGTGAGGAAGAATGCACACTGAGAGGAAGTGTCCAGGCTTCTGTGAGGCTACTTTGCAAATATATGTACTAAGCATAAGGGATTTGTTTTAGTGGGTCTTGTATTACAATGATCTGTTGGGATAAGGATATCTGCTTTAGTATGAGCTGTTATCAGCAGCAGCAAGTATTAGTATAAATTATGGTATGTCCAGTACTTGGGAAGTTAAGTTAATGGAAGATGGACGGGGACAATGCACTGCAAGACAAGCTGATGGGTTCAACCTTCCTCAAGAAGCAGCTGTTTTCGGAGGCTGTATTTGATTGTGTGAGAGATAGATAACTGGAAAGTGTCGGTGGGCATGTGGTAGATATTGTACGAGAGCCGGGTAACTCGGAGACCTTGACCCCCGCAGGCTTGGCTGGATGTCTGGCCACCGTGATGCATGACAGCATCATGAACCCCGCCGAAGGTGAGCCCCAATAAGAGCCCCTGCCGCCCTCTTGCCTAACAACCCGCATGGTCTTCTTTCAGTGGTGAAGCAACGCATGCAGATGTACAACAGCCAGTTCAAGCGCTGCAGCGAGTGCTTCTTTTACGTCTGGCGACAGGAGGGCGGCCACGCCTTCTACCGCAGCTTCACGACGCAGCTCTCGATGAACATTCCCTTCCAGTGCGTTCATTTCATCACCTACGAGTTTGTGCAGGTGTTGACCAATAAGGAGCGTACCTACAACCCCATGGCACACATGGTGTCCGGGGGCATTGCGGGTGCCTTTGCGGCAGCCGTCACGACGCCCTTGGACGTCTGCAAAACCCTGCTCAACACGCAGGAGTCTTCCCTCCTCAGGACCACGCACCAGTCTCAGATCAGTGGCTTGGTGAATGCGGCAACCACCATCTACAGCTGCTGCGGCCTCAAGGGATACTTCCGGGTGAGGCTTCCTCTCGGTTCCTTTGGAAGCCTCTGTACGTGGACGTTGTTGCTTTTAGAGCGCAGCTCTTAGGCGCCCGTTTCCAGCTTGAGCGGTGGCGCCGTCGCCGTCGGACATAACCGCGCGGTGCATTATGGGAAATGTCCCATAATGCAACGCGCGGGACTCGTGACGTCACGAGGGTTACGTGACATCACTAGGGTCACGTGACTTCACTAGGGTCACTTGACGTCACGTGGCGCCACTAGGGCCACGTGACGTCATGTCACGCATTGCATCATGGGAAACGTCCCATGATGCAACGTGCGGGGAGGAAGAGGAGGAAGGGGGAGGAGAAGGGGATGAGGAGGAGGAGGAGGGGCATATTCTCCCCTCAATACCCTCCCCCTCCTCCTCCTCCTCAAGAGCTGCGCTCTGATTCGGCGTTACAGGAAGTTGTAAACGTCTCATTTTTTTAACTTTTCGTAATTGAAAAAATTGTAAATATCATGTCACATTAAAGCTAAATTCTAGAGAATCTGCAGTAAAAAAGGTGGCCCAAAAAACATTCTTAGAAAAACAAAATCACCATATAAGCGATTTTTGAGGAGAAAAAAAAATGGTTACGAAGGAAAGAGCACCTGGAGTAGTGCCTATGTTCGTTATAGAGCCACTGCATTATATTTGTTATCCACTCGGTGTTTGTGCATATTTTGAGCCGACTTGTTTTTATTACTAACCTCTCAAATTGTCTTTTCTGTTTGTATGCTGCAGTTCCTTAATTAATGGGGGACACTGGCTAGAGATTTAACTTCTGAACTACTCAAGTGATCAGAATGAAATTCGCAGGGGATATTTAACATCAGATGTATGTGTATTGTGCAAACTTTGATCTCTCTAGGACAATTTGACATACCTGCATACGAAGATGTGTCACTCTTTGTTAAGAAATCTATGATATGCAAAGAAGCCATTAAGCACCATTTTGACTGCTTGAATATAAAGTGGGGGATGTGAGACTTTGGGCTATCTATTTTTTATAAATCAAATGTGGATATTTCAGGAAGAGTTATTACCTCAAAATATGAGATGCATATCTGTCCTATGTCAATTTTTGAAAACATTGTTTTTTTCTCAATGAGGACTTCAACTTAAAACAAAATGAAGTAGATAGCCTGATTCCCCAGTAAATTTCAGTTAAAAAAAATCTTGATTGTGGTATCAGAATACTTTTACTTTCGAACAAAGATTTCTTCGTTTGAAATTTGCAGCAAAAAGAGGAACTGAGAAAAATGCATTCAAACATTGAACTCCTTTACTTTATTACTGCCTCACAATGTGTTGAAAATATTTTATAGCAACGTAATTATTTGGCGTTTGGTTACCAAATTTAGTGTATGGGTCACTGGCGTCACAAAGGGGGGCGGGGGGCGGGCCGCCCCGGGTGCAGGGCTCAGGGGGGTGTCGTGGCGGGCTACGAGAGCGGGGGGGGGGGGCAGGGAAGGGGGGGGCGCAGCGGGCCACGCGAGAGGGGGGGGCTACCACCCCGGGTGCCGGTGGCCCTCGTGACACCACTGGTATGGGTGTATAATTAGTTTCGAAAACCTCAAACTTGAACAGGGTGCGCACAGGTCCTTGAAACCCTTAAAAACCCTTGAATTTAAAAATTGGGTTTTCAAGGCCCTTGAAAACCCTGGATTTTTTTGCTAGACCTTGAAAACCCTTGAATTTGAAAATTTGGCTTGCAGGGCCCTTGAAAGCCCTGGAGTTTTTGGCTAGACCTTGAAAATTTGTGAATGGCTATTTATAATAGCAAATGCGGGTATCTATTGTACATTTTTGTTATGCTTATTGATTTTTTTTTCGTTTTGGTTTAAGTTATTTTAATTTGTTTTGATTTAGCCGATGTTCATTGGATGGTTGGCCACATTGGACCAGATCCGAATCCAATCTGATCCGGGAATGCTTTGCACAGTGTCAGCATTACTAGATTACCTCAGTTGTGGAACTCCCTGCCCCCCTCACTCACTTCAGTTTGCCTCCCGTCGTTCGAAGCGCCATCTAGATTTTCGTTTACGAACTGTGTGTTCCATAGAGCACGGTGGGGCGCCATCTAGACGCTGCGCTTGAAACATACGTATCCCATAGAATACACTGCAGTTACTAAAGCAGCCGTCCGGCGCGTAGAAACGACGGGAGGCGAGTCGTGGTGAGTGAGGAGGGGGAAGGGGGGGGGTACTGCTCGTGCATGCAGAGTCTATGAGCAGTTCCGGAACTCGGCTAATCTGATAACGTTCTGCACTGTTTCCACCATTGGCCTCGTGTTTTGTCGCCGGTCGTGAGGAAAATGCCCGGCAAAAGCAAGTTTCAAGGCGCGTGGCTCTGCAGTGATGAATATAAGGACTGGGTGGCGCCAGATACGACAAATCAGCATCGTGAAAGATGTGCGGAAAAACCTTTGATGTCGCCGCCATGGGCGAGTCTGCGTTGAAGACCCATATGAAGAGCGCGAAACTTGCAGACATCATGAAGATCGCTCGGTGCAAAATTACCTAGCTCTGGGCACAAGTGAACGAACCACTTTCCGCTTCCATTGAAGTCGCCAAACGTAAATGCTGCTTGCAGTTGGTGTTGTTGGTGACAAACGCGTTGGTGACAGCAGTGATGGAAGTGCTGCGCCATTTGCGCCAAATTGCGCCGTGAGCGAAAGTCTGCTACATCTTGCTCCAAAATGCCATTTTGGCTAAGAATTGACGCCAGGCCTGCGCCAAGACGGGCAGAACAAAAAAAATATATTTTTTATTTATGTATATATGTATTTCACAGCGTTTCTACTCACCGTATACGTTGGTTCATCTAAGGTCAGAGCACAGTCGAAAACTGAAACATATACAACACGAACACGTATTGTAAAAGCGCAATTCACGGGACATTCGCTGCATTTGATTGGTTTAATCGATGAAAGAACACATACAGGAAGATGGTCGGATGCCTCACTTTCGCACTTTGACATTGTTTGGTGAAGCCCATTGGCTCGTAGCGTTAGCTGCGCTTTAAATTAAGCTGAAACAAAGTTTTAAGATTGCTCGACCACCGCGCTGATCCGTTGATACGCTGGCGGCTTGATCACCGACATCCTGTAAAATTTCAGACGATGTCGGCGGTGTCAGGAGCTAAAAGTCGCGACAAAACATTGCAAAATAGTAGGATGGCGGCTACCATGGGCGTACCAACCGGGGGGGCAAGGGGCGCTGCCCCCCTCCCAGTTCTCAGAGTGGGGGGCAAGGCATGTGTTTGACCCCCCCCCCCTCCCCGAAACAGCCGCCCCTGGGCAGGGCAAACACTGGCCAGCGACGCCCAGGGGCACCGCCCCCAGCCCTGGGGGAGGGGGGGGGGTTGCCCCCTCACTCAAAAACAAGTTGGTACGCCACTGGCGGCTACTGCGATAAAACAGAACCAGGCTCCTGTACTCCTGGTGAGATCAGTTGATTATTATGTCTGCCGTATGACTCCGTGGCGCCTCTCACCAGTCCACGTGTGTTGAGCTTCACCGCCTTGCACCGGAGGGCTAGGGAGTAGCTGGTGGCATGGGTGACCATCTGGTTTAGCACGATATACATGTAAATTATGCTAAGTACTATTGCAGGTCCGCATTCGTGGGTCTCGATTATAGGATTTTGTTTTCAAATGTTGCGTCGAAAACGAAAGCAGAAAAAAATATATACGCGGTGCTTTATTTGAATAAATGTAAGCGTAAGAGTAGGTTTTCATAATATTTTCGGGTGGCTGTTTCTTTTTTTATTTTTAGTTTTTAATATTCAAGTTTTGGGTTTGGTAAGGATAAAATTTGGGAGGCGCATTTTTACTGATAGACGTGCTACCGACTATGTTGGTTTTTAATGGCATTTTACAGAAACAATACATACAGGCGAAATGAACTACCGGGTGTAAAAGTGGGAGGGAGGTTTTATCCTAATTAAAGTGTGATTAATTTCTCAATTTATTTAGTACCCATTGTAAATGGAACCTACTCTGAACAGGGCCTTATTTCTAAAAAGTAAGCTCCATGTACCTTTTGTGCCCTATTTGTTCTTATTACAAAAGGTAATAATTAATATGCTCCACTATCAAACAGAAACCCTCAGTCATTATCAAATATAAAGTCATTTAGCGGTGCAATCAATTTATTTTTAAGTGATATGCTAACAGAAGTTGGCATCTGCTCCAAAAGCGTCAGTGGCTGCTCCAAACGGATATTTTGCCTGCTACAGAAGTTGCTCCAAAGGGAGAAATGCCGCTTCCATCACTGTGACAGTTGAGTTGGTGACAAACGCCCAAGTGTTGTGGACTCTGAAGGTCGTCACATCCCACTGTTAGGTCTTTGAAAATACTCCCACAAGGCCTCGAAATTCCCTGAATATCCTTCTTTAAATCCTGTACAAACCCTGACAAAAATGAATTAAAAAAAAAAAAAATTGAAATTTAGGGTTATGTTTTTGTTTTTTATAAAGCTTGCAGAATGCTGAATAGTGCAACACACCACAAATTGAATGCACGATTAATGCACAGCCCTTCTGCTTGCTGTTAGACACTTCTTAATCGAAGGAAATGCTACTGTTTTCAGCGGTCCCTATTTGGGTAGAAACTGAGTGAGAGAAGGAGATAAGAGCGTGTGGGGACGTCAGGATACTGACCTCTTGTTAGAATGATTAGTAGGTAGACGCAAAGCTAGCTGCCTCTACTCACTGTTCGAACGCATTCAAAGAGTGACTAGAGACGAAGGCAGCCAGCTTTGCGTTCACCCATTGATTCTAACGAGAGCTCGGTGTTCTGATGTCCCTGCATGCTTTCATCTTCTCTTTCTCAATTTCTACCCATATTCCGCTTGCCACATCCTGCCTGCGCATCACTGCTCACATCTTGCATACGTCTGCCCTCCCTAAATTTCGAAACTACTTGGAAGCGTGCGTGCTAACGTGTTCCTTTCTCGGCGCAGGGCTTGAACGCCAGGGTGCTGTTCCAGATGCCTGCGACAGCCATCTCCTGGTCCGTCTATGAATTCTTCAAGGCCAGCCTGAATTCGAGAGAAAGGGAGTTTAGCCCAGCAACGAGTATCGACACAGCCGTGGCGGGCGTCTCGATAGCCAGGCCGAGCATGTAGACGGCAAGCGAGGCTTTCCTTCGGAGCAGCTCTCCATTCGGCAGCCCACGATCCAGAGGGCCACACATCGCCGTGGCTCAGCGAATGGCAACAACTAGTCGGGCCACAGTGCAGCTCAGAGGCCTCGTGATACTCCAAGCGCTTGCTAGCAGGTTGCTAGCAAAAGACCTCCAGCAATTGGCATAACCGGCGTCTTTCAGGGGGCCTCTGGCATCCGCTGGCTCGGGCTGCAGCCCCGAGACCTCGGGTGGAGTCGCTCTGGGCTGTGCCCCTCCACTCGATGAGTGTTGGTCACCAGTTATCCCAGTGTCTGGTTCTTCACGTTGTCGTGCACGCTTTGTTGACGGGAAAGGAAAAGACTACAGGACTTTGGAGTGTGTTGAGCAGAAATAAATGTGATGCGGTAGTTGATTTTTATAAACCCTTCTCCTATTGTTCCTCAACTTTAGTCTGTCCTTGCTGTCGAGTGGCCTATGTTCCTGTGTTAACCTCGCGAGAAAACTGTGCCTATGGAAAGTACTAAATTGCTTCTATGCTCTGTTTCAGCATAACTTTGCAAAGGGCAAAAGCCCCTGTGAGCCGATCGGCTCACAGGGGCTTTACCGACCGGCCACGCAATCAAGTTTGCTTTGACATCTTGGGTGGAATTCTTGCAACTCAGAAACGACTTGTGGTCGCACTCGTTGACTCCGAGCTCAACCTTCCGAGTGTCCCGCGCCTAACTCCAACGCGCACTTGTGTCCAGTCATTCGGTGGCCTGCCCAAAGTTGCCCTTTTTGGCCATCAGCCGCACTGACTAGCGCCCGGCCGACCGAGGCGCCTCGAGTGCACTGCCCTGGGGCTATGGGGTAAAGTATGCTCAGCGCAAGAGTGTGCTCCGACAACACACTGCTACAGGCCTCGCCCCGATGCTCCGCATGGGCTCGCTGTAGCCGTGGCTAATTTGGTGTTTGCCAAGTTGTGCCAAGGCGGAGTATACAATGGGCGAGATGGCAATATACTGTGGCAGCTAATGCTTTCATGTCACAAATTTGAACTGATCTGCTGTCTAGTGTGTCAATTTTCAATTAATTTCGGATCATCTCGTGCTTTTGGACTTGACCCTTTTCAAAAGTCCTTGGAGCAACATTGATGGTGGCCATTTCTTGGGCACGAAGATTGGATCCAAATGTTGACACAAGACTCGCTTTCAATGCGAGTCGAGCAGAGTTCCCTCGTGCCAAATACATGCTTGGATGATCGAGCAATGGCGGACACTTGAAAAGTTTCTGTACATGGGCTGAACACTCTTAAGGCTCCCCCTTTAAAGGAGAAACAAAGGACACGAGCATGTCTTGCTC
This sequence comes from Ixodes ricinus, assembly GCA_037355805.1. Classification (NCBI taxonomy): domain Eukaryota; kingdom Metazoa; phylum Arthropoda; class Arachnida; order Ixodida; family Ixodidae; genus Ixodes; species Ixodes ricinus. The sequence goes on from JAZHYW010021651.1 coordinate 82,010, forward strand.
GAGTGGCTTTCCCAAGTCGCTGGCTCAATCTTTTCTTAAAGGTCCACTCCAGTCAAACAAATCTCCCGCTTTTGTCGTGATAAAAAAGTCTACGTAATTTAAGGCACCGCATGACCTAAGACGGGCAACAAATTTAAGTGCTACAGTTTCGAAGCTGACAAGTCTGACATATTCATTTCACCACCATAGAGCTAAATATTGTTTGCCCACAATGTGCAAAGAAACAAAAGCGATAGCTTTAGCACGGTTGCGCAATGCGGGTGGAATGGTGCCGTCCTGTACCTGAGGGTGGATGTGCAACGTGGTTATTTCTCATAGCCATCATGGTTGGCCTCATGGATGCCACTGATGGCCGCCACCAGTGATCCGTGAAGTAAGTGGGTAAGCACGGTGGATGTTTCTAAAACCATTCAACATTACACGTAGCAACTGGATACTGCTGAAATGGGATTTCATGCAACGCAAGTAAAGTTTGAAAACAAGTGTTTGAAGCAGATGACAGGAAGGCTCTCCCTTCATTACGTCATTACTGGCGAGATGCCGGGGCTCCCCTCTCTCCGCGGCCGATGGGAAAACCTGATTTCCCTCCTCACACCAAGAGGGAGAGAAGGGTTTTTCCATAGCGGCGACGACAGCCCACAAGCTCGAAATTTCTGCAAAGTGTCGCCCTAAAAGCTGTCACTTTAAAAGAAAATTGTGTAATTTCCCCCTCCGCTCCACCCATACAGGGATAAGGCAGATGAACAAAGCTGTGCTGGCACCGCCTAATGGCAGAAAGGCAAGCAGCGACGTCTCCAACCCCTCAACCAGGTTCGGTCATCGCAAAGTTTCAATACGAGTTGATCGAGTCCCACTTTAGGGGGCATGCACAAAAACCGGGGGGGGGGGGGGTAACAAAGTTCACCATCGAGATTATTTGCATCTTTTAGTGGTAATCCTTTTTTTTTTTTTAATTAGTATACCACAATATTTTAGAGACAGCCCACCTAAAATCAAAAGCAAATCATGTGAAAATGGGGAGTGGGCAAACATGCAATATATAACCAAGAAAAGTTACAAAATATTTAGCAAAAGAATGTGAAGGTTTGTTTACGCTCTGTTCACTCGCCCTCAAATCCTTTAAATGGGCAGTACCTATCACTATCATACAAAATGTTGATCACTTCGTTGTCACGTAGGTGCTGTGACCTTTGAAGCTTATAATCGCAGCAGGGAGGCTATGAACCAAAAAAGACTGTTATGCCCAGTCAGCATTTATTGCCTGCCTAAGTGTCCTCATTTCCGTTGAGGTCACCATTGGCCCGTGCACTGCAATTACTAGAAGTGAGATATCTTTCGGTGTTCTTTAAAAAATACCCGAATTGTGCCAAAACTAGGGGTGGGTTTCTTTCGGGGATAAAACATTCTCTCGGCGGTAGATTTTTTTGTTTTGTTTTTTCCCCCCAAATTTAAAATGCGTAGATGCAGGGCTGTTCTAAACCTTGTCGCACTTTGCTGAGTTTGAAGGCTCACCGAACCTCGAGGTCTGCCAAGTCTGCTGACATCCCCCATTGCAAGACGTGCTACATTTTCAAGTGACATCAAGTTTTGTGGGAAGCTTTTTGAAATTGTCTATAATCATTTTCACCTCAAGATCCGTGAAGAGGTCCGACACCTTTGCAGAGCATTACTGATTTTATTTATTTACAAAACAAGCTGTAGTGCCCGAAGCAGTATAGTAGCATGGTACAGCCTAGTATTAATAACCAAAAAAACTTGTTTGTGGAACATGAATAGGTAACAAGTCTGTAAAGGCCGTTTATTAAACAAAATCAAGTTATGTGATGTGCATTAATAAAAATGCCTGTATGTGCATTATTTTATCGTAATGTATACACTTCCAATTGAAAAGGTATTTAGTCCAGCTACGATATCTTGTTAAGTTAGCTTGTGCAGCATGTGACTATGCACTGAACTTGCCTTTTTTCCTTGTGACCAGGAGGATTAAATGCCGGTTGTCAAACCAAGATACTTTGAGGTTGTGTCTTATCCAACTTGTGCACAGATGCCCCATGCCACTTATAGAATATTTTTCACTTCCTTTTCTGTCTTGCACTCTTTTTTTTTTTTTTCATATCACAGTGACAACTAGCTTTGGGAGAAGCTATGGATATGAATCAAAATTTGTATTGGCTTGGGTTCACGGCTGTCGGTTCAGTTCTGCTCAGCATTGGAAGCAAATATAATGTTTCAAGCCACTTACGTTTACATAAATTTTCTGTAATTTTTTAGATATTGGCATTAGTGTCGATATGAAACAAGTAGTTGGTGTGTACTGAGGTTTTATGCCAAAAAACGCTAGGACGAAAGTGAGAGGACATGTATTACCTCTCACTCTTTGTCCTTGTATTTTTGGTATGAAACCTCGGTATGCATCAGAAGCAACTAGCCTAACTTGCAGTCTTAACTTGGAGTAATCATTGTGCAATCCACTTTTATTTTTAGGTAAAAAAAAGCAAGGAATCCTATTACATAACGTAGATGCAGCAGTGTAGAAAACTAAATTAAATCTTGGAGCCGGCAGGCATCCAAGCATGTGCTCACCCAGTTTTTTTACAGCGAAGCTGTTAAGGGCTTGTTCCCCCACTATCGTGTCTGCGGACAAGTGGCGTGTCGACACAAAACTCGAGCCAGTACAGCTTACGCTGGTCTTCCATCTTCACCAGAGTGGAAAAGCTGAATATCTCTACGCGTCGTCCTAGAAGTCGTCCGCGGGGCGTGCGTCTTCTAGGTGTCGTCCTCGGAGTCGTCCTAGAAGTCAACCTTGAGATCGTCCCTGAGGTCGTTCTAGGTCGCCCTAGATGTCGTCCGAGAGGCCATCCTCTAGGAGTCGTCCTTGAGGTCATCCTAGACTTCGTCTTCAAGGTTGTCCTAGGAGTCGTCCTTGAGGTCATCCTAGACGTCGTCCTCTAGGTGTCGTCCTTGAGGTCGTCTTAGACATCGTCCTCTGGGCGTCGTCCAAGAATTTATCCTTGAGGTCGTCCTCTAGGCGTCGTCCTAGACGTCATAAAGATAACAGCTTCGCTGGTCCTCAATCTTCACGTGAAGTGGAAGGGCTCTACAATTTTTTTTTCATCTGCAGGCTATTGCGGTGTGTTGGTGCTATGCGTTGTCAGCCAAACAAGCTTCAAGGGAAATGGGCCATGAACAACAAGAGCCAGCAGCTTAGTCATCGTTCCCTTCGTGAAGAACACATCGTCCGTGTTCTCGTGACTACCACCCCCACTGCAAATGAGCTTACCCTGGACCTAGATAAAAGGGCTGTTGCCAGTACTACTTTGGGTCCACGCAGCCGGCGAGGCATCCAAAGTATGCACTCACCCAGTTTTTTTTTTTTTTTTGTCTGCAGGCTATTTGCTGTGTCGGTGCTATGCATCGTCAGCCAAACAAGCTTAAAAGGAAATGGGCCATCAACAACCACAGCCAGCAGCTCGGTCATCGCTCCCTTCGTAAAGAACACATCGTCACCAAGGATCGAACAAGAGGGGGCGTTCTTTTGTGTTCATGTGACTAATACCCCTAACCTATATAAGATGACTGTTGCCACTACTGCTCTGGGTCTCGGAGTCGGCAGGCATCAAAGCATGTGCTCACCCAGTGTTCTTCGTCTGCAGGTTAGTACAGTTCACACTGGCTACCTTTCTATACTTCGTTTCACAATAATTTGGCAAACTGTTGAGGCTACGGCCCACACGACCCAATAAGAGCGTTGGAGTGAGGCACATGATAACACATCACTGGAGCATGTGTGTCACTGCGCCAAGGAACCGGCTGTTGTCTGCTGGCCAAGAGCCGTCTGCTGCGAAACCAACCAACTTCGGATGAACGTCCACAGCTGCAACATTGCCATCCGCTAGAGTGGCGAGCTCTTCGGGAACAGTTCATGAGACAACCATACGCTCCATTCCCCGCAAATCTGTGGCGGGCGCTAATGCCAGGGCAATGTTTTGAGCGAAGCAGTCGATGACATGGCAGCGATTACCAATGGCCACGGCTCTACAAGGAGAAACAAAATCTGGAGCGGATAACGATGTGGAGTCACTTTTTTGGTTTAAATATAATTGAAACTCATAAATTCGTGAATATTTATTCCTTGTTTTTAAGATATTCTCGATAGAGATGGAACCACGCGAGTTGAATTGCCGTTAAAAGAGAAAGAAACCTAGAACTACTTTTTGTTGCGGACGGCGCTGTTGCTGTGGTGGTAACGAGGTCTCACGAGGCCTCGGCAAGTTATCACGCGACTTTCTTCTACTTTAATCTGCCAAATATCAACTGAACAGACACCATTTCATGGGTTCATCATTCGAGTTTCTATAAATCTTTTAATGACCTTGTTATTTTCATTTTCTCCAGAACAATTTGTTTTAACACCAACAAGAAAAGGTTCTATTCTAAATTTTTTATTGCCTAATAATCCCAGTGCTATTTCTAACGTGAACGGTAATTCCAGATATAGCGACCACAGTGCGGTTGTATGCGACTTATTGTTAAACCAGGTGAACAGGATATTGAGTCCTTAGCGCAAAATTATGTTGTACGACCAAGGAGGCTAGGAACGTATTTCCCCAGAACCTTCGTTATATTTTACTTATTCTGGGAAGTGTTTTAACAAATTGTGGGAAGTGTTCTAAAAAATAAGGAAGGAGCTCGCCATTTGTTACATACTAGTATTGTGCGAATATTCGAAATATCGAATTCGAAGAATACGCTATTCGTTATTCGCTTCGAAATGAACTGCGATATTCGTATTTTTCGAAGTGTTGATCGCGGTGGGTTAGCCCCGTTGAGTGTGTTTCTTATCGAGCACCGGCACACTGCGGAAAAGCAACACCCGCGGATGAGAGCTTCTTGGGTAGTTGCTTCTCCGCATTGCACCGGTGCTCGGTACGAAGCGCGCTCCAACGGAGTAACCCGCCGCGATCAACACCTAGAAATGTATGAATATTGCAATTGCGTGCTTGGGAAAAAAGCACACTTTCAAGGCGGGATGGTGCACGCTCGCACCTGGTGTATTTCGAAAAGAAACTTTGTGAATGTTGATATCTACATTGCAGTAAAGTTTTCTAAATTAAACTGTGGCTGTTATGCCCTAACAACCTGTGTTCATCATTCGTGATTTTTTTTTTTTCAAATTCGGGATTGAAGAAAGATTATTTGCATATGGAAAGGTTTGTAAATCCACTCGCTTAGATATGGCTGCGCATCTATATAGGTTTCATTTTATGTCAAATCCCTCATTTACTTGCCATCCCAAGGCATCGGATTTTCTGAAGTCACAGTCCGTAAATCTAGTGGGATTAAAATTGGCTTATAAATGGACAAGTGGAAGCTTGGCAACAACCTTCAAGAGTTTAGCAGGGTTTTCGTTAAATTTAAGCATGGTGCAAAAGTAGTGAAATGCTTGGAGAAACTATTTGATATTCAAATAAAAAATATTCGCCCAAAACAACTATTTGCTTTGAACTCAAAATCCACTATTCACGCATTACTACTACATACAGTCAGGGCCGGATTAAGGTACGGGCTAAGGGGGCTGCAGCCCAGGGCCCCCGACTCTCTGGGGGCCCCCATGACGGAAGCTCGTAAAAAAAAAAAAAAGCGAAACCTAAAAAAAAATTTTGGGAAGCGATGTTGCTTTGCTGCACGCAGCCTTCGAGAAGAGGGATATACAAAGATAATGGCGATGTCAGCGAGGCCAAACGCGCACTTCGCGTAGCACACTCCTATCCCTGTACAAAGCCGGCCCTTTGGGTGGGTGACCGGCCCCTTAAGGCCCGTTCACACTGTTGCGACCGAGTAAGACCGAGAGAGACCAGACCGGTTTTTAAGCCTCTTGCGATATCTTAGGACCAGCTCCGCTGCAGCGTACCCGGTCCTAAGAAGTCGCAAAAGGCTTAAAGAGGAAGTGCAACGATTTCCGGACTTCTGTCAAAGATTTGTGGAAGTTGCCCTCTGACACTTCCGAAGTAAAGAACAGAAAACCGATTTCGCCTGCGTGTCCTAGTTGCTGCGTAAAAAAAAGATAAATATTGGCATTTCGGGCACCCCTCAACTCACTCCCAGCCTTCAGGGTCACACCTGGCCGCACTCCCAGTGACGTCATTCGGAGTGCCGTGTAGCTTCCCGTGTGCTATCTCGGAGGACGCTTCCTCTCCCTCTCTGCGCTGACATTAGCGGGCGTTATGCTGCAGCTTAGAGCCGAGCGAGGTCACGTAATCTTTTCGCCGTAGTTCCTTCGGCTACCACTTGGGGCTTCAGGTGGGGGCAAAAGCTCGACTTTTGCTTTGCGATTACGCAGCGGAATCGTCACATTTTTAATGAAGGAGGTGTTTTCTCTATCCTCTGGGACACGATAAACAACGTAAAAATGACAAGATGCAAATTCTTTTAATCATAAAATCGTTGCACCGCCCTTTAAAAACCGGGTCTGGTCTCTCTCGGTCGTACTCGGTTGCAAGAGTGTGAACGAGCCTTTAGGGTGCTTGTCCGCTTTCTTTTGAAAGCGGCTTCGAGCAAACGAAGAAAACACGCGAGGGGCCCACGATCTAAGGTTTTTCGCTCCTCTTTTTTTTTTTTTTTTGTCAGGAAGGGAAATGTCATAAACACCTCCCCCTTCACCCTACTCGGGCTCGTGTCTCGTGCGCGCAAACACGTGTTTTTGAGCAGCACTTACACTTGCTTACACTTTGAAAGTGCGGCCTTCGACGCTGCTGGGGAAGGGAACAAAGCTGCATGCTGCCTCCGCGGTGGTCTTGCCGGAGTGCTCCATAGTTGAAACCAGACGGGAATGGTAATTTTTTTTTTTGTATTTTGAGGCTACTTTCTATTGATTAAAAAATAAAGGAAACTGCAGTATTTCCCAGGTTCATTGCCTTAACCAGACATCATTATCATCATCATCGTCGCCATCATCATCATCATTAGGGCCTCTGAAGCGTCCTTAGCCCAGGGCCCCGAAATGCCTTAATCCGGCTCTGCATACAGTGAAACCCGTTTAGAACGAACCCACGTACAGCGAATTATTGTCGATATCGAACTCACGGAAAATTTAAAACAAAATGCATGTAAAAAGTACTCCTTATAACGAACAACATATTGGCTATATCGAACTTTTCCCCCTGGGAAGGCTCCCGAAAACTCGCAAACAGCCGTCTTCCAGCCTGTTCCTCCCCCCTCCCCCCTCCAAAAAGAAAAAGTGGGAAAGGAAAACAATTTTAAAAGCTTAAGTTGCGAACAAAATTGAGCGAAGAGAAGCGATTCAGAAGGAGAGAAAGCTAAAAAATACACTCTGCACGCACGCACACACAAAAAAATATTTTCATCCCAAAACGGTTGCTTATGAAGAGAAGCGATTAAGAAAAAAAGGTAAGCTAAAAAAAAAACTCTGCACGCATGCAAAAAAAAAAAACAACAACATTGCAGCGCCTCGTTGCAAGGCGGAAACGAAGAGATGAGAAAGAAAGAGAAGCTCTCGCCTTACAACGAACGCATCGTGGAAGTTCGTTGTAAATGGTTTTTGCTATATCGAATTACTTGCTGTATCGAACTGATCGTAGCGTTTCCTGCTGTTCGTTATAAATGGGTTTGACTGTACCATTGAAGACTTTCAAGGAAAATAATAAACATAAACCGAGGATAATGCCCCCAGTTCGGAAACAAATAAAACCAAAACGTAGGGTTTAAAAGAAGTATAGGAGAAATCCGTTGAGTATTTTAAAACAAAAGCTGTGAGAAGTAACTGCAGACCTGAAAACAAATGTGCAGGAAAGCAACTAATTTTCCACGAGTCTTTGAACGAGAAATTAATAAGCGATCCTAGAGAGTTCTGTAATTATGTACAGTCAAATAAAAAGGGCACTTCTATTCCTGCTTTGTTATCTAGTGGTAATCTAATAGTGACAGTGAAAAAGCTAAATGTTTTAACGCATACTTCAAGTCTGTGTTTGCATCTTGTACTATCAGCAGTGATTCTTCTGTTTCTGCTCATACATTAGGATGGGTTATGCCAGAGGTGGTGGTTGGAGTAGATGGAATTGTGGCCCTGCTTTGAGATATTGATACTTTCAAAGCCTATGGACCAGATGGGCTTTTGCCAATAATTTGTCACAACTGTAAAGAAGAAATTGCACACTATTTCAGTGTCATTTTTACCAAATTATTAGAAACTGGTGTAGTTTGGAGTGACTGAGAAAGGGCGAATGTAACTTCAATCTTCTGGATCACGAAATCTATTCGAAAATTACCTTCCAGTGTCACTAACCTAAACCGCTTGTAAGCTTTTCGAACATATGTATATTATATAGCTCAATGTTCTGTTTCTTGGAATCTCGCAATTTTTGACTCCTTCCCAACTCAGCTTCTGTCGAGGCTATTTGTGCGTTGCCTAGCTAGACAAATTTATACCCATTTTATTTCTAATGCAGACAACAAAAAATGTGTAGATTGTGTATTTGTTTTACTTCTGTAAAGCTTTTGATACCGTGCCGCGTTTTCTTTATTGAAGAATCTTGTATCACTGGGTAATAACGGTTAGGTCACAAAGTGGCCTTACCGTCGGGAATAAAGCGTCGTGCTGAATCTTCAAAGGTCTGCGCTAGGACTTGTTACCTCCGGGGTTCTGCAGGGATGTGTACTAGGGCCATTATTTTTTCTTATATTTATTAATGACATTTGCACAAATGTGCAGTCCCATGTTAAGTTATTTGCAGATGATTGTGTGGTGTACTGAATTGTTCAAAAATGACGACGGATGCTCGTATTTTGCAGAGCGATTTGAAAGTGTTGGAGGACCTTAAATACGAATGATTTAGCAAATATGTATGAACTATGTGTAGAAAAATAAAAGTATCTCGGAGTTTATTTTTTATCTAATTTAAAATGGAACGATCACGTAGATGACACTAGCCAAAGCTAATAAAATATTGTATTTTATACGGAGGAATTTTAGAAACACATCCTGCAGCGTGAAACAGACTTTTATTTTATCAGACCAATTTAGTGTACGCTTGTGTTATTCGGGACCCACCTCAAAGTTATCTCGCACGTAAGTTGGAGCGAATTCGAAATCAAGTTCTCAGATCTGTGATAAACGACTACAGCCCCTAGGCAACTTGCACTGAAATGAAACAAAGATTAGGTTAAACCCTCTTGAAAAAGGAAGAAGGTGCTTACAATTAAGATTTTTTACAGTACATATCATGGGCACACAGCTGTTGAAAGATACATCCTGCCACTGCATATCATGTACCATTATAAAGTTGGATCATTCTACAAAAGTAAGAGATTATTGTTCTTATAGACTGTTTTTACTTTTAGTTTTTTCTTCAAACTTTGTGATTGACATGTGTTGCCGGAAGTTGTTTATGTTGCCGATGCTGATCGTATTATGATATATTACACTAATTCCTTATACAGGGTGTTTCTCGAAACGCTGGCCAAATCGTTTCTGCGAAAAGTATGCATCGCACAGAAAAAAGGTTAATGTTGTAATGATCTCTGCCAAAGGGCACATTTAGAAATATGATTAATGTTAGTATAAAAGGCTTATTAATAAGAAACAAAGAAACAGCAACAATCAATGAAACAACATCTACTTCATCAACAAACACGCACTCAGTAATAATCCACCAGGGAACCAAAAATAGAAAGGCAAACAGGCAGTCATTATTCCCCTTGAAAATGCGAAACCAAGGAGGAACGGAAAGCGTCCGGGCATATTATTAAGGCTATGCACTCAGGTAGTACATTCCATTCAGAAATCGCTAGGGGAAAAAATGAGTTATTAAATGTGTTAGTGGATCCAGAGATGCGCTGCACACAGTTAGAGTTTGTTAATCTACGAGAGGATCGGGGAGGAGATTGTAAAAGCATCGATCTAATGTCCGGATGATGGTGGAATATTTTGTGATATAGGCAGAGACGCGAGCATTTACGGCGGGTAGCTAATGAAGTTAGGTTTAATTGAGACTTTAGAGCCGTAACGCTAGCAGTGTGATCGTATACAGAGAGTATGTAGCGAGCGGCACGATTTTGGATGGCTTCAAGTTGGGTGGTAAGGTAGATTTGGTGAGGACTCCAGATGGTGGCGGCGTACTCAAGTTTTGGTCGGACGAATGTCTGGTAGGCTAAAAGACGAACATTCGGAGGAGCAGAGTGTAGGCAGCGTCGGATGTATTCCAAAGTTTTTGATGCGGCGAGTGAAATGGATTCGATGTGAGCGGCCCAGGATAAATCGGAGGTAAGGAGTACACCAAGGTACTTGTATGATGGGACGTCTTCAATGGGTTGGGTGCCAAGAGAATATATGCATGACGAAACAGAGCGCTTGCGAGTGAAACGTAAGAGTTTGCACTTTGAATAATTAAGGCTCATCTGCCAGTCGGAACACCAATTCATTATGGTAGACAAGTCATTCTGAAGGAGCACGTGGTCGTCCGGAGAAGCAATTGGTCGGTATAATACACAGTCGTCTGCGAAAAGACGCACTTTGGAGGAAATGGAATGAGGGAGATCATTAATAAATATTAGAAAAAGGAGAGGGCCGAGGACCGACCCCTGTGGCACTCCCGACATAACGTTGCATAAACCAGATTCGTGACTGTTCACAGCTGAAAACTGTACTCGAGAAGAAAGAAAACTGTGAATCCACGAAATGACGCTATCGTTTATTTTGAGTGCAGAGAGCTTTGTTAGTAAGCGAAGATGCGGAACACGATCAAATGCTTTCGAAAAGTCTAGAAAAATTGCAATAAGAAACTTGTTGAGGATCCTCGAAAACCACTAAATCAACTTATTTTAGAAATACAGTCGACTCTCATTAATTCAAACTCTAGAGGGGCCGAAAATTTGTTTGAATAAAGCAAAGTTTGAATTATCAGGAGTTTCTTCCCATAGAGACGCATAGAATGGGACCTGCACCTTAGTTTGAATTATCCGCAAGTTTGGATTAAGAGATTTTGAATTACATGAGAGTCAACTGTATAGAAGGCACATACAGCGTTTTACTGCGTTCCAAAAAAAACACTGAATATGGACACGTTTGGTTTCGGTTTCTTATCAGAGCACATCTTTGCGCCAGCGGTCCTGCTCCCCAGGGCCAGGTCTACTGTTTCACCTCCTTCGTAGGAGGATAGGAAGTGTGGTGCACGTGCATTGCATGCCTTGTTTGTAATGCCCGTCTAGGAACCTTGACAGGTAGCGACGATAACTGTCTCACCTCCAGCCACCACGAGAGAAGGGGGGGAAGGAGGAACTCCCTCTCCCCGAGACTCTCTTCTGTGTGTCCCAAACGTCGCTATTGTCCCTCTACAAGATTATGGAAGATTAACCCGTCACTCAAAATTCCTATGAAAGCAGCTTCGGGGTTAGTTGCGGTGGCCCGATCTCTGGTGTGCTTCAACCACTTCGGTGGCTGGAACAGCTAGGACATCCTCTCGATGTCAGCCTTGCCGCAGCTTTGCTCATCCCGAGACAAACTACATCACGATTGCAGCGGATGTGACGTGCTCTCCGAGCGCTTGCCAGAGTGGGCCGTTTATAATGAAATATACAGCCATCAGGCTCCAAATACAAACGCGATTGTCATTTACGGATATTGTGGATCACATTCAGCCTATTTCTGAACACGACGGGCATATTTCAAATTTCGTTGAAGTATTCCTTTAAACCTACCCTAGGCATACAGACATGCTCAGAATTAAACCTTGCGAGACGAGTCGAGCATATTACGGTTGCAAGTTTGACAACATCAACATGGTCAACTAACTCCTCTCCTGTTGGAATATCCAGATGTATATTTCATTCTTGTGGACAACACGACACGCCAAAAGTATTATCGGTGTACTGCATCTAAAATGACAAAAAAAACCTGAAGGGAAATCCAATCGCTGTTAACTAATGTGATATTTCGAGTACTTGCCTTTGATTTCTATCGGTGGCGCTTTCAGTGCCACACTTCTTGGCATCGCCGCGCTGGCGGATGCCATAATGCAGGGCAAGAAACGTTCCCAACGAGTTGAAAAACAACATCCGTGGCACACAAGAACACAAGACGCACCCTAAGTCGGATACTGAGCACCCAACCAGCACATACAAGACGGGAGGGAGCGGCGCCCCAAAGAGCACTTTTGCCAACGTTTCTATCCACTCAGCATGGCCGCGGAACCTGATGCTCGCTATAGTAGGTTACAAGTCAAAGGTAGCGGTAAATGCCCCTCAAAGGGAATCATATATCCCTCCGCCACCTCCACATCCAATAGCATCCCATCGTTTCCGTGACGTTGCGGTTAACGCGCGAGAAGGGTCTTGCTTTTCTGTACATATTTGCTTTATCTTTCGACTTATCATTGTGGAAGCCACGAGAGGGAGATTAGAGTTTTCCCCCTCCGATGGAAACAAAGACGACTTTCGGGGATTAGCTTCCCCCTCCGATGGATACAAAGGCTGCTTTCAGGGGCTCGGTTCCCCCTCCAATGAATACAAAGGTCGCTTTCTTAAAAAGTGGGATCGGGGACAAGTTGGCATCACTCTGTAGCCAATATCTATCCACCGAAGCGGAACAAGGAGCGTTTCCAGTGAACTCTTCTTTCGACTGCGGAAGGATTTGAAACGGGCGCATCACGCTTGTGGGAGGAGCTTCTCCTACCTTCTGAACTTGTAACCGACTATAGACGGTGCTACAGTATTCAAAATGGCGCTACCCACGACAAAACGGTCTATAGCCGAGAATCTTTATAGGCTTAATTTTATGTCAAATCCGTCGATCCTTGCTATCTTAACGCAGGCATTGGACTTTCCGAGTCCTCTTGCGACGGCGTACGACCGGATGCGCTGCTGGAGAGCAGGTCTTGCGCCGTAGCAAGGGGCTTAAAAACCGGTCTTGTCTCTCTCGGTCGTACTCGGTTGCAAGTGTGTGAACGGCGCTTAAAGTTAATACCGTATTTGAGAAAGAGCGAGATATTGCCTGGATATGCTTATCTGCATATTTGGAGATATGAACAGCTACACGAGTGAAGAAAGAACAACTAAATAGTTTGCTATTGCTCCACAATATCACCCCCCCCCCCCCGCATTGTTTTTATTAAAACAAAAAATGCTGTGCAACTATTTTTGAGTTTTGGTTATTGTGAGATTGTTGGTTTTTCATACATGCACAGCATACTAGCTGGGACATGATCTATGTTACCAGGGGGCCAAAGTCGCTTGCGATGTATGTGTAGCAATTTCCTTCGTTTTTCGAAAATTTTCGCATTTTGATTTTTGTTCGATTTTTTCTTTGAGTTTTTCGCACATGTTCGGCCTTTATGCTTTATTGCATTTTTATGTTTCTCGAGCACCGAGATCGCCATGCAGTCCACTAATAGGGTTGTAAAGTACCCAGGTACAAGTACCTGGAAATCGATAAGGTAATTTGTTGTACTTGAGGTAGGAACATTTGTTTTAGCTTTCTTTAGACTCACGAAGCTCTCTGCTTGCCACGATTGCTGGCTTCCTCCCTGCTAAAAAGGAAAAAAAGTGGAGGGCTTGTTGGGAACAGTTTGTCCTGCCATCCTTTGCATGCAACAGATTCCCTTGTACCAGTATCTTGGGTACACCCATGCAGAGTTAAAAGTGTAATGTGAATGAGGACATTGCAGGGAACGATTGAAGGCTTCTCTAAACATCTTCAAGCCGGAGGCTTGAAGATGTTTAGAGAAGTTTTATTTCAGGATCCCGTGATGACAAGCCTGTCCTTTGTTGAAAACTGCAAGCAGCAAAGTCGGAGGTTTCCCCAAAAATTGAAGTTAGGGGTGTGTGTAAATTTTTAGGGAGGGGGGGGGGTTAGGGGGGCATTGAGAATAGAGGAGTCGTTGCGAATTAGGGGGTGCCTTCAGAAAAACAACGGGGGGGGGGGGGGGGTGGGGGTGGTGTACACTCCCCTTAGGGGATGTGTAGGGAAATCACTGAGCAAAGGAGAGATGGGCCCATTTGCGGAGCGAATCGATCAATGATTTGAAATCGATGCATGAGCATGTTTCAGCAATAGAAATTGAAGTTTTTTTTTCAAGCTACATCAGTATAATTTTCAAAAGAAGAATCGAGTCGCATTGTGACGGTCAACATAAATTAGCAGCTCTCTGGTATTGCACAGGAGATCGCGATTCAGGAAAACCGATAGAACTTTGATAATTAAAAGCCACACCCGGCAGCGGAAATAAGCCTTCAACTAAGCGTTGTAGATGGTAAAATAGAGTCACTGTCAGCACTGCGAAATATCAGCATTAAGATAAATTAAATTACGAAAAGGTAAACTGAAACGGCAATTCTCACGAGAAAACTTGGCACACACCTTGCGAGCGTACCCCATGTTCATAGACGGTACAGCGACAAGTTTGGTGCGCGCTCCATTCACAAAATGTTCCGAGCACACTCGAGAGGATGGCAGTGGAAGAGAGTCTTTTGGTTTACGGATGCAACCCACTGCCGTCGGAGGTCTTGGTCATTTGGGAAGCAATCAAGTATGAAGACAGTCGCAGTTGCCTTGTCGGATCCCGTGCGCGATACAGATGTCCTCACGATAATATTCTGCGCTTTGGTTATTTGTGCAGCCCATTACCGAACAATGATGTCCCGATGACCAGGGGATTGTCGTCAATTTGAGCTAGCGTTTGCGCTAGCTCAAAATATATCTGAAAGTAAAATAAGAGGAAACCGCAAAGAAAACAACCGAACTTGGAGAAACACGCGCGCCCAAGGCGTTCCTTGGGTTCTTCCACTCTTTCCTAACTAACCAGCAAGGAGGAAAGCGCCAGTAGCCTTTTGCCCTTTTCTCTCTTGCCCTCTTTCAGAACGGTCTGTACCTAATCGGGGGATTTATAAATCTTGCTATATGCAAATATATTTTCTTCAATCTCAAATTTAAAAAAAGAGGAGAACCTCGAGTGATGGACGCAGGTTGTCAAGTCATCCCTGCCTAACATTTACTCTTGCATAATAGCCACAGTTTAATTTAGAAAATTTTACTGCAACGAACGTATCAACATTCACAAAGTTTCCGCTTCTTTTTAAATACAGTTGAGCCTCTATTTAACGAAGTCACTGGGACCCGCTAATTACCGTATTTCGTTAAATCGAGAACTTTGTAAAATCAAGAAAGGGAGACCTTGCGCATAGGCTGCGCGGGAAATCCGAATTTGTTCGTTAAATTGGGAAATTCGTATATTTGGTTTTCGTAAAATTGAGGTTCAACTGTACACCAGGTGTGTGCATGAACCATTCCGCTTTGAAAGTGCTTTTCTCCTGTGCATGCGACTGCACTATTTCTACTTTTTAGAATGCCGATTGCGGCAGATTAGCCCCGTTAAGTGCACTTCTTACCTAGCACCTGTACATTGCTGAGAAGCAACACCCTTGGAGCTCGCTTCTGCAGGTGTTGCTTCTCCACAGTGCACCTGTGCTCGGTAAGAAGTGCGCTTAACGGGGCTATCCCGCCGCGGTCAACGCCTGGAAAAATATGAATATCACAGCTCATCTCAAAGCGAATAGCGTATTATTCGAAACTACATTTAGAAAAATTGAGGGATGTGCGAATATTAGAGATTTCGAATATTAATTGAATACTTTTGTTATCTGATTCAAGAATTGCATATTCGGTTATGGCCGAATGTTTGGGCAATGTACGGATATTCGGGCAAATAGTGAATAATCCACGCGCGGGACATGCCCTGAACATTCAGCTTCCTTAAAAGCCATGTTTAGGTAGTCGCCGAAAATTGTGTTTATTGGAGCCATTTTTCTACACACCCTTGCCGCTTACGTTATACATAGAACTACCGTGTTTGCAAGATTCTAACACGCAGGCAGAATTAGCTCCCAGATATTCAAGAAGTAAATTGCTGCCCATTCTACCGCGCAGGTAAAATAATTAATCCTTTGTTGACGAGCATTGCCTCCAGGCAACAAACCACTTTTTTTGTTCAATAGTTTCGGTTGCATCACTTTTTTTTACTTACCGTACGACACCGGGAAAACGCCCACTTAAAATATAGAAATAATCGCGAGAAAGGGGGATGGGCGCTTGTCCGGTCATCAATTTTACATATAAATGTACTGTGCGTATTTTCTCAGATCTCACAAATTTGGTAATGGGCACTTAATGTGGAATGGGCGGATGCACGGTATTCTACGGTAGTAGTCTGGCGAGTCTTAGACTGAAACTTCAGTGCCATCTAATGAAAAAATATGCAAATATATGACGAGAAAAAAAGTTTGGCGCACAAATCCGCAGCGACCGAGAACAGCGTTTTTCCAGATTTTCGCGCCAAAAATATGGATAAGCGAGGCCACGCTGGGATTGCGAGGCCACGCAGTGCTGCTCCGTTATCTTTTCCTGCCAGCGTAATAGCCTTTCGTTTAAATAAAGCCTCCTAGTGGAATTTCTTTTTGTTTTTCCATCTTAATCGGCAGAGTCGAGTCCACTAATATTTTGTTTGTGTTCAGCTGTGGTTGGGCCTGTTTCGGCCATTTTTGAGGCGAGAAGTGTAGCATCTGTGTTTGTTGCACGTGTAATCGTAGCATTCCCCTAGTCGCGGTGGCTTCGCGGCACAATGGCGAACTCCAAACCTCAAAAGAGGTACTTTCAGGTGTTCCTGAAGTCCTACATGTCAGAATTCCCATGCTTTGTGCCGTCCAAAAAGGGAGAGAAGTTTGGATTCTGTAGCACGTGCACGTGTGATGTAAGCGTTTTGCACGGTGGCAAGGCTTTAAGCTGCACATCGCTTCGCGTAAACACCCCCGCCCGCCCCCGCCCCGCCGCCGCCGCCGCCCCCCCCCCCTCCCCTTGCGGAAGTTTTACGAATTTGAAAGTCCACAGGTTGGCAGGTATAAGAAAGCCAGCTTGGAGAGCACGCTGGCTTTTTTTTTTCCAAGCGGTCGCGTCGATTGCTTGGAAGAAAGAAAAAAAACTTTTGCGGAGGGAGCGGGTGCTCTGTGCTCCCTTCCACCGCTCCGTCTGCAAAAGATATTTTTTATTCCGGGCAATTGACGCAACCGCCCGGAAAAAAAAAAAAAAAAAAAGCCTGCTTGCTCTGCTAGGTGGTTTTCCCCAAACACAGCCGCCTGCCTTAGGGGAAAGCCAACTTGCAGAGCGAAACTGCGCGCTGCAGAAGGTGCTCCTGCTCGGACATGCTCCGTGCTCTCGGCATAGTTCGGCGCTAATATAGAAGGCAGCGGCCTCAGCATTTTGGAGTCCGTCGATAGTGCAGAAAAATATCGTTATCGCGGATGCAATGAAGAAAAAGCAGCAGAAGATGCAAGACTGTCATTATGTAATATGTCAGCAGAAAGTGGATTTTTGAGTCAAATTCACTGAAACTTTTATATCGAACTGGTAGACATCTTTTTGAGAGTTCGATATAAACAGGTTTGATTCTGCCCAATTTTAATAAGGCTGCGAACTCGCGCAACAAATCAAAAGGCTCACAGCCTCCACACCAAATGTGGGACGCATAAGACTTGATAGACGTTTAATGAAAAAAACGTCCGCAGGTACAGAGAGGGTATACAACATAGCACGCAAGTCCATCCCATAGCAAGTGTTGTACAACGCCGCTGAGTATCGAGAATGGTGCCATTAAATGGTTTTCTAAACACCTCTACACAAAAGCAGCACATGTGGGGAAGATAAAAAAAAAAAAAAGCTCCAGAGTTTGTACATTGCAGGAGATGGGCCCCTCAGTAGGCGTCTTCTTTGAGGCGGCCCCCGTCTCCTTCAGACACAAAACGTTTGCGGCCCCTGAAAGAAAAAAAGGCAATTTTTCAGCAAACAGTTGCCACTGCCCCATTTGGGCAACACCCAGTGCCGAGACAAAGCCACCACAAATATTTGTTTATGTTTGTACAGTTGCCGATAGTTTTTTTGGACTCTGATAATTCGGACTTGTTCGATATTTCGGACCTAAAGGCGGAACCGTGACTTACCCCATAAAAATAACGTATATTCACGACCAATGTTACGGACAGCTTGAAGTCCGA
Organism: Ixodes ricinus; assembly: GCA_037355805.1. Classification (NCBI taxonomy): domain Eukaryota; kingdom Metazoa; phylum Arthropoda; class Arachnida; order Ixodida; family Ixodidae; genus Ixodes; species Ixodes ricinus. The sequence goes on from JAZHYW010021651.1 coordinate 100,061, forward strand.
AAGTTCAATTATTCTGACAAAATCGTCACGAGCGATCAGCGGGAAACACCTTCGAGAAGCGGCCATTTTAAACTCTATGTTGGCTGCAAATGGATTGGCTTGGTTTGGCAGCGCTACTTGAGTACTCCAGAGTCCTACCGCTAGGTGACGCTATGCTAGTTATTTTTTTTCCATTTCGCTGCCCGTCATCATCATCATCATTATAATTTTGCTTTGTTTCCTTCTATCCCTTCGCGCATCCGCCACATCCACCCCACTTTCGCGTCGCCAGTCGCGATGTTGCGGTCCTGGATTTGTGCCATTCATCTCGTTATGACAACGCTGGCTTGGACGTCATGGCCCCATCTGTTCTGCCGCCGCGATGTGTCGTTAAGAAGCGCAGAAAGTATTCGACCATAACACTAGAAAAGAAGGCAACGATTCTCAAGCTAACAAAAAGTTGCCGAACGCAAACGGAGGCGTAACCTGAAGCACGGCACTATTTACGGCTTTTTTAAGCCCACTTGGAAGTAATAAAGGCAAGTTTTTTAATCTGCTGATTTTTCGGACTGCTCTATTATTCGGACGTTTTTCGGTCCCTGCGAAGTCCGAATAATCGGTCGGCGACTGTAGTTTGCACTGCACCGCCACACAAAGTGAAGCTTCGACTAGCATGGACGACGTAAAAATAGCAAGGCTACCTGAGCCTGGTGCGCAGAGACACAGCCAGCTTGTGGCAGGGTAAGTGGTACTCCTCCACACCAAGAAAATGCATCAAAATGCAGACTAGTGGCAGTGGGAAAACGACGATGGGGGACATACCTAGTTGGCATGGTCTTGGCTATCTCCGGAGACAAAAAGCCAGATTCTGTACACTTTGTCACAAACTTTTCGAGTACCGTGTAGGCAGCCGGCACGTCAATGCAGATGTCGGGCATCTCTTGGAAGACCCGGTCAAATCCCTGCGTTGCAGAAAACAACCAAGGAGGCCAGGAGTGCTTTCTCTTTGCCTTTGCCAGAGGATTTCCGTCAACTGTTTACTCTTACACAGCCAAAAGCCCATGCTAGTCCGATACGGAATCTTAACTAAATTTTTTATAAAACTGTCACTGCCATTCTGCAACTTTTACTACTACAGTAAAACCTCGTTATAACGAAGTTGAAGGGGGAGCCGTAATTACTTCGTTAAAACGATTAGTTCGTTAAAGCGATTAGTTCGTTAAAGCCATTGTTCCACTTCTACCGCAAATCAGTAAGCTAGGAAGGATGTACTCACCACCGAATCCGACATAGAAGCCTGCCATGCAAGCAAACTACCGTGGCATGGAGAAAAACACAAACGAAAGAAAAAAAAACAGCGATCATATACGACTTTATTCGTGCATCACATCGTGGAATGCTCCGCGCTGTTACGGCTCACTTCGCAGCAAAGAAGTCCATGATCGATGTTTGCCGCGTCTTCAGGCGAATGATCGGTTTTTCTGCGGCAGCTGCTATCTCGAGTCCATTCTCGCCGTCATCGTGAGCGCCAAAAAGCGGCGCAGCAGATCCGCCGCATCCAGCGCGCGCGGACGTCGATGCTTCGGACTCGCAAACATTCGGCTCCTCGCTGTCGTCGACACATTTGTCGCTGTCCTCATCAGGCACCCCCATCACAGTACGCATGCACGATCGAGATCGTTTTGCGCTTCCGCTTGTCGTCGTCCATCTTGCTTCTGGACGCGTCCATGCGTTCCGCGAGAAGGGGGAGGCCGGGAGATTCGGCGAGGTTGTGCATGTTGCCAGGCGACTTTTAGCACACGGGAGTTCGCGGCTGCTAGCGCGCGGGAGTTTTGAATTACCGCCTCGTTATAACGAAGTTGAAGGGGGGCCGTAATTAGTACTTCGTTATAACCATTTAGTTCTAGAAAAAATGGTTCGTTATACCCATTGCAAGGAAATTTTTGCTTCGTTAAAACGAGGTTTTAAATGCATGGGCTTCTATGGGAGTTTCAAGGGGAATTACAATTACTTCTTTATATCCATTAATTCGTTATATCCCGTTTCGTTATAACGAGGTTTTACTGTAGTAATGGTAGCAGCAAGCAGTCGTCTAATCACCTTAAGTTGGCAGTCATACTGCATTGTCTGAACACCTTCTACAGCTGTGAGAAGTATGCCACAATAAACTGTGCACTGATCTCACATGGGGAGTAAAACTTTGCACCATATTTAGTTTGTTTTTTCCCATTAGCACTAATGGGCAAAATTTAGCAGGCTTTACACAACACCAGCATCAGTTTTCATAGCCAGCTTTTCCCCCTCCGCTAAGCCCTCTGCAATGAAGACACTGCTACTGCGCATGTGCATTGGTTCAGGATCTCGTAGCGGGTTGCAGAGAGCATTGCAGAAAAAATGTTCACGAAACAGTGGTGTGCAGTGCCAATTTAGGGTTCCATTTGCACTACTGACAGATTTCCCGCAAGACTCTGAGATCTGTGTTTGTTAGATAACATGCCTTGTGACAACCATTGTATTTACACTGAAACTTCCTTACGGCTAAAAATGTATCCGACTAAAAACTATCACGTGTGCAATCCAGAGTATAGACAAAAGAAAAAAGAAAGTCAACAATTTGCAATACGGCACGACCTGGCTTGCCAACAGAACACACTTTGCGTAGGCTCTCGAACTTTGCGGCTCTGTGAGTGGCGCCACGCCGCAATAATAAAACCAAAATGCCTTTAAAAAAAAAAAAGTGGGGAAAACAAGCCACAGCACGAGCAAGCAGTGAGCAATAAAGAAAATGCTTCTCGGCTTCTTGATCTCTGCCACTGACCGCATGCAGAGAGAACTGCTGCGCGGTGCGCGTTCGTTGCATCTGTTTATTTTGTGTTTTTTCTCCACCGAGCACTCTGCCCCTGCCCCTGCCCCTGCCCCCGCCCGCCCGCCTGCCCGCCCGCTTGCCCCGCCCCGCCCCGCCCCGTCAGCTTGGAAACTTCGATCCCGACAGAACCACATGAGGCCCGCCAGAGGAAGCAGCATTCATGGTGCCAAAAGCTCAAATATGCATGCCACAAACTGGAGTCGTTCATGGCGCAAAATACCCCGCATGACCTCCCACTTCTGCGAGATTCCAGATTCCTCAAATACAGCTAGTAGCACCAGCCATACGCATCATGAAGCAACAGTTCACTTACCCGCTTCATCTGTTCCGGCGTTACTATGACACTCTCGTCGAGAGTTTTGAGCAGTTTGCAAATCAGTTCCATGGCCATGTCGCGCATGTCTTCGATCACCATGACCACCGCCTGCAGAAAATTTCTTTTTCATTGTACACACTGCTGCTAGTCTATCGTAGAACCCAACGGAAACAAGATTGCTTAGCTTGCTCTCTGTTAAGTTGTAAGAGAACATACAGAAGAACTCCCATTTGGAAGTGGAAATACAGTGTTACCTCACACTCCTAAAGTACTTCTTGGCATCTCTGAAAACAACTCGCATTTACATGGCGTCGGGGAAAGAAAGATGAAACGAAATATACAGAGTGTCTCAAATCAAGCAGCTTGCTGGTTCATTCTTTCAGTAACATGTAAATCCACCAACTACCGTAAAATCCCGTAAGGGCGCCCTCCCCGAGAGATAGCCCATCCCGTTTTTCTGGCTAAATATTTGTTACATAAAAATTCCGAAACATCGCCCACCCCCGATTCCCGTTGGACGTCAAGCGATGTCCGACGGGAATCGCGCCTCAAACGGCGCGATCGGCGGTACCAGTGTGTCCGAGAAGCGAGTTCATAGCGGGTTCCCGCGTTTTTGTCTGCGATCTGCGCGCGATATCGGCTCGCATAACACAGTAGTTGTTCCCGCGTGTATATTGCATCGTGAAATGCGAATCTGCTGCGTTCGCGATTTGCGGTATCCGTTCCCGAGTTCGTAGCGGATTCCCGTGTTTCTGTCCGCGATCTGCACGCGCGCGATATCGATTTTTAGCTGTAACACGCCCGAGTTGTTCCCGCGTGTATATTGCATCGTGAAATGCGATTCTGTTGCGTCCGCGATATTTGTTTCTGTGACATGCGAGTTTGTAGCGTATTCCCGTGTCTTTGTACGCGTTCTGCGCGCGCGATATCGGTTTAAGTGACAGGCAAGATTGTAGCGGGTTCCCGCGTCTTTATTGCACCGTGAAACTTGAATCTGCTGCGTCCGCGATCGGAGGTATCCGTTCCTGTGAGATGCGAGTTCTCGGCGGGTTTCCGCGAGTACTTCGCACCGTGAAACCCGAATCTGCTGCGTCGGCCACTTGCGGTATCCTTTCTTGTGACACAGGAGTTTGTAGTGAATTCCCGCATGTTTATCGCATCGTGAAACGCGAACTTGCCGTGTCCGCGATCTGTGGTATCAGTTCCCGCGTCCTGGCATGGGTGCGCCAACGCTTATCATTAATTTTTGATAAAGTTTTGCTGTGGCATCCCCAAAGATAGCCCACCCCATGTTTTCCACCATTTATCTCTTCATTTTGGGTGGGCGTCCTTACGGGATTTTACGGTAAACTTAGCTGCCGTAAAATGGGCTGAAAATATCGGTGCTTGCATGTAACACAGCCTTTTATCGAAGGTGTATTTTGGCAGTGAATTTACACTAATGAAATTTCAAGGCGTAGCTCCATTCTCCTGACGAATTAGATTATCTTTCACCTTTTCGACGGTGGGCTCTAAAGCAGACGACTGAGTCACCCAGGCAGACAATCGCGCTTTCAGCTTCGGGCAGCGAATTACGACATGGTGCAACAAGCGTGACCCTCAAGCAACTCTGTCGTCTGCGACAGAGCTTGCCATTAACATTGTCAAGATGCTTCTACTTTGCACAGAAACGAAAAAATAGGCCTTAATGAAAATGCCAGCTTATTGGGTGCAGCTGCCTCATTTTACAGAGAGTTCCTTGATCGCAGACACCGTATATACAGAATGTTTCACCGATCATAAGCCAAAATTTTTATGCAAAAACTATGCATCACAACGAAACGAGATTGGTACTGAATTAGACTGTCACTGTCGAGGGTTGGACTTGGGAGGTAAAGAGCATTTAGGATAAGTCCGTTTTTAATTAGATTTCCATAATTAACTCTTTACATATACAGTCAAACCTCGATATATCGAACACGGATATATAGAATTATTGCCTATATCGAATGCTTTCTATATCACGCGGAAAATCGCATGCATTTTTTATTTTTATTTCGAACGGGGTCGGGCATAAAATGGATATATCGAACTCCGCCACCCCAAACAGCCCGCGCTCTTTTGACAGGTGGCGAGCTTTCCCGCAACACCCTCGATGTTGCGGGAAAGCAAACCTCGGCAACGTCTTCGCAACAGCCCGCTCTCTTTTGACAGGCGGCGAGCTTTCCCGCAACACTCCCTGTGTTGCGGAAAGCAAACCTCGGCAACGTCTTCGCAACAGCCTGCGCTCTTTCGACAGGCGGCGAGCTTTCCCGCAACACTCTCGGTGGTGCCGAGGGTGTTGCGGGAAGCGAGGACGTTGCCGAGGTTTGCTTTCCCGCAAAACCGATGTTATTGCGGGAAAGCTCGCCGCCTGTCAAAAGAGCGCGGGCTGTTTGGGGTGACGGAGTTCGATATTTTAATTCAGCCTTCGAGTGCGAGATTTCCCAGCTCCCGCAAGCTAAGCGGCACGGCAGCGCGCCGTAGCAGACGACACGCGGCTGCTCCCGCCTCTGCGGTAGCTCGGCGCGCATGTGCCGCCTGTCGGCGCTTCGCGGAGCGCGGCGGCCATGCGCTTTTAACAAGTTTTTGAGGCGTTTTTGATGTGATTTAATATATCGAATTCTGGCTATATCGAACTATTTCGCCATCACCGCGCAGTTCGATATATCCAGGTTCGACTGTAGTTCCTGTTAGAAACTTGCTAGGAATCATCGAAAACCATTCAATTTTAGACAGCTTTGGAGTGTGTGCATCACTTGTCTGGGCCCCGAACACCTTGCATGCACCTGCGGTTCTTCCCTCCCTCACCATCCACACTTTTGCTTCGCCAGCCTTGTAGCACAAGCGGTTAACTTTAGCACACCACCATGCTCCCATGCAGTGGCGTAGACAGGATTTTATTTCGGGAGGGGTTTAACGGCATCCCCCCCCCTCAATGACGCAGGGTGAGCTCGACGACTCGGACGCTCACGCAAAGATTAGAGAGGCCCTGTTAAGATAAAATGGGTAAAGCTGCATTGTCATTCTTAAAAACGGAGCAGGCTTCATTTACAGGAATGGCGGCTACTGTTCTACCGTCATCGTACTTGCGGCTCACCAACTTTACAACTCACAAGCTTCCTCACAGCTAACACCCTCCGCTTTTTGAGATAGCACTGCATTACCAACGCATAAAGGCCAGACAAAACACAAAAATAACTGTACTTTCACAAAAAAAAAAAAAAAAAGTAAGCAGCAAAAAAAAAAAAAGAATCTTGATGCTGAAAAATCCGAGCAACCGACCACGCACAAACAGAAGGGGCCCATATTTAGGGTGAAGGTAATTCTGAGCAATCACAAAACCAAAATCTATTATATGTTAAAGGTTTAACAAATTCGTGCTACAGAACCAGATGCCGAAGGAAAGAGTTTTATTTTTGCTAGGCCGCTTTATCTTGCAGCGTGGTTCAAAGGCATGCAGCAGCAGCATATCCTCGGAGTAAGGAGAAAACATCAGTCCGAACTCGTCGTTCCGTCACTCGGATAAATGACATGACGCACCACACAGACACTACACGCCTAACGTGGAAAGGAACTTGACTGTCCTTCCGCCTATGCGTAGTGAGAATATGAAGCAGGCTTGTCTCTTCGGAATTTCTGATGTTCCGTGCAACGAAGAGCTTCATCAGATAAGGAATTGCATCGGTCGCCACCTCGACATACAAAGCAAGACGGACTTCGTCGCATCCGTGAACGATGATTTTCGCAAAGTGAGAAAACTTCGTCAAAAATAGAGAAATTTTACGCGTCCAATGCAAGAAAGAGAAACGTGAAGCGCCCGTCACGTCGCCCTCTGTCAATACCACCTCTCCTCAAGATCCTAGCGACTCTAGTGTAACAACGGCGGAAGCTGAGCGCTCGTTCTCTTCACTACGGCGGTTGAAAACATACCTGAGAAGGCGCTGCTGATGCTACAGGCGCGAGCATGTGGCCCTAAACTGTCCTTGCAGTGCACGAGCGCGCGTGCTTGGCAGGGACACTGAAAGCCCGGAGCTCACGCTTGTAGCATCGGCTGCGTCTGGACCCAAGCTGAAACGAAGTATAGTTCTTTTGAATGTTCACCGCGACACTAAAGTTCAAGCGGAGGACGTCCTGGATATTTTCCCGTGAACGCAGGCGGCTGCATTTTAATGTGTAGGTGCTTGGCCTAAATGAGATGATAAAGAGAACATGTAAATTGCTTTCTAACATGACTAGTCACAGTTACCTTTTTATTTGCGGCAATTTCTAGTCGAAAGCACGTAATTCTGATCACAAATGGTATGCGTGAGCACAGCGCCACCCGTTGCTTACAGTGCAATTGTGTTTTTTTTTACAATTCATTTATTAATTTTTACATCACTGACATTGTTTTATATTATCACCGTGTGTTCGTTTTATTATGTTCACTTTGGTTTGACTGAACTGTGTATTTCAGTGAAAATAGTTTGTTATACTTTGCCTTGAAATTGCCATCCTTTACCCCACAAATGTTTGAAAATATCCGTCCTTTATATATCTGAGATCAAGTTCCGCATCCCATCGAATAAACATGAATTAGCCAATATTGCATATTTTAATAATTTGAGCATTTTCTACCCCACGAACAATTTTCCCGAAGGCATATAAGTTGGAGATGGTCTGCGCTCCCCCATTGCTCCGTGCCTCGTGCAAAACCGACTGAGTGAGCAGGGGAGCGAGTGGGCCCCGTGGAGGGGGGGGGGGTAGCTTTGGCATTTCGGGAGGGGTTTCAACCCCCAAACCCCCCTCTGCCTACGCCACTGCTCCCATGCGTTTCAAGTCCCCTGAAATATACTGATTACGGCTCTTGGGAATTCAAAGTAGCAGCTTTATTCAAACTTTCCATTAGTTTGAAGCAGAGGGCGGTCCCGGCAATTATATATATGAGTAGAGCCCTGCAGGTCCGCAGATTACCCACGGATCATTCGCAGATATCGGCAGTAAACTGGCGGATGCAGATAAAATTAATCGGATTTGGCAGATTGCAAATTGGATGCCAGGGGCTGCGGATGGGATGTAGATATCAGCGGGTCTGGATCTACATTTTTGACGAGTCGGCCCATAAACGTGTGCGACCACACAGTGTAGAGGGAATAAGTGAGTGATACTATGAGTGCATCATCGAATGTATTGCGGGAGCAAACTACTCTCTTAGATAAAAGGGGCCAACCGGGAAAAAAATTGTTCCTTACATCAAGAAATATTTGACTCTCACCAAAGATATCTTTAGAATCTTCTATGTCGCCAAAAACGCTGTCACTAGAAAAGGGGAAGAATGCAGGAGCATCAAGGCCCGTTCACACTCTTGCGACCGAGTACGACCGAGAGACCAGACCGGTTTGTAAGCCTCTTGCAATCGCTTAGGACCGGATGCGCTGTAGCGCATCCGGTCCTAAAGATCGCGAGAGGCTTAAAAACCGGTCTGGTCTCTCTCGGTCGTACTCGGTTGCAAAGTGTGAACGGGCCTTCAGTCGTCCCAGGAAAGTGTGTTCTTGTTTAGCGGGGAAAGAGCGGAAAACATTCTTTGGGCCAAGAAAACCCAAAACGTACAAGCTAAAAGAAAGTAGAAGCCTGCAAGTGGCTTGTTCGCCTACAAGTAGATCGAGCAGACTGAATTCAATCCTCTGGAGTGGTGGAACTTGAGCCAGCACGAGCTTCCACACTTCATTCTTGTAGCGCACTTCGTGCATGCCACCCCAGCATCAAGTGCACCAACTGAGAGAGACTTCTCATTAACAGGTATTAATTTAAGAAAGGCAAACTAGTCTGAATCTGTTCATGTTTCATGTTGACGATATTCTGTTTCTTCTACACAGCGACCTCGACAAGTGAAACGTTGCGTGCGTGTTTTCTTTTTCTCAACAATTGGCAGAGTTGTTTTTTTTTTTTTTTTAAGTATATGGTTTTGTGAGCATGCAGTTGAGGGTTAGTGTTTAAAACTGAAACCGAGAGGTGTTGCCATTATTGAATATTGAGACCAGAGGTTTACTCGCCTCTACCGCATATACACGCGTACTTTGCTGCGGTAAGTGCCTTTTCTCTCCCACTTTGTTATTGTTTGGCCTAAATAAAATGGCACAATGTTATTAGTCTGTCCTTTGTTAATTTTCACGTTTATAAACTATGTGTCTGCTTAAAGTGGGCTTTACATAGCAAAAAAAAATATAAGTATTGAAATTTCATACATAGTGGAACCTGAGACTGAGGTATGCAAGGAAAACTTCGAGGACGAGAAAAGAGGACTAGACACCGTCTCAAACGCAGCTAAAGATTTTTATTCCGTGCCCTCCTTATATATACATCCTCGATGTCGCCAAACTTCCCATAAACCGCAAAGACCTCAATAGGGTTCACTTTGACACAATAGTACAGACAATTGAAACCTCACAGCAACCAGGGATCACTTCGGTCACAAGCCATCCAACTGAGAACAACAGGGGCACTCAAAGAAACAAAACCACGAAACCGAAAAAAAGATAAGGACGTCATTCTTTCCTCGCTCTACTAATCCACAGATCACTCAAAAGGGTTCACATTCACCACAATTGCACCGAGCTCACAGATTTTTTTTTTTTTTTGATATGTTAAGCGAGGGAGGAAAGATTGCCTTTCTTATCGTTAGTGGATGTCCGGTTGCTGATTTCGTTTCGCTGGAAGGCCTTTGTTGTTTTCAGTTGAATGGTTTGTGACCGGAGTGTACTGTAGATCTGTGAGCTCGGTGCAATTGTGGTGAATGTGAACCCTTTTGAGTGATCTGTGGATTAGTAGAGCGAGGAAAGAATGACGTCCTTATCTTTTTTTCGGTTTCGTGGTTTTGTTTCTTTGAGTGCCCCTGTTGTTCTCAGTTGGATGGCTTGTGACCGAAGTGATCCCTGGTTGCTGTGAGGTTTCAATTGTCTGTACTATTGTGTCAAAGTGAACCCTATTGAGGTCTTTGCGGTTTATGGGAAGTTTGGCGACATCGAGGATGTATATATAAGGAGGGCACGGAATAAAAATCTTTAGCTGCGTTTGAGACGGTGTCTAGTCCTCTTTTCTCGTCCTCGAAGTTTTCCTTGCATACCTCAGTCTCAGGTTCCACTATGTATGATCTACACCAGCTCGCCTGCACTTTGACCATCTTTTTATTGAAATTTCATTTTTTTTAGCGCATCTTCGGGACAGAGTGTCAGTGTCACAAACTCCCAACACAATCTCATGCGATCATCTTTCCAGCGATGTGAAGTGTCTCTGACGGGATGATCGCTTATTTCATAAATACAATAAAACAGGATACGATAAAATAACTTTCATCATATTCCGACAGAAAGAGTTTTGTACAAAGGAAAGCAGACAACTATACCATCCAGATGCTTTTTTTTAAAATTTGTATTCATGTTTGATTTTATGATGTAAAATGAATGCGCGAATTGAGGGTCGGATGCAGTTTTGAATTTTGCGGATGCGATTCGGATGCGGATACAAAATCTGCGGATGATCCAACTGTTATCCATGCAGGGCTCTACATACAAGTCTATAGGAAAATATCTGTGGTAATTCCAAGTTTAACGTTTGGGACTGGTTATGGGAAGGCACACCTTAGAGAGGCCGTGCCTTCCCATATGGCCAACAGGGCTTGATTTGAGGCATTACCTAGTCCTACAAGATGTTTTGTCCATCGAATACATGATGTCAAGGGGCCGAGTGCCGCTGACATGGGAACTGCTTGTGGCACTACGGAGTACAATTGTGTCTTCTTTGGTGAAGAAACTGCTCAAGGTACCCTAAGAAAGGTTTAAGATTTCTAGAGCATGGTTAATACTGTGCGTTTTCATTAGTGGAATACTGCGCGTCTTTGTTAGCATAAGTAAGCAAAAATTAATTTCTCCAGATGAGTACTGAATAAAATTTAAAAAAAACTGTCCGAGTATTTTCTAATTTCAAGCGTTTTGCTGTCCCCGTGAGCTTCGAATTATACAGCTATACAGTGGTTCTCAACACCGCTCAGCATATTTCCAAATGGAACCATATGTTTACTTTTAATAATAAGAAAGTTAATCATGGAAAACCGAGTTATCTGAGAGTCAGGCTTGGCAGACAACAGATGGGAGAACAACCATCATGAGCACTAGCTTAATGATTCACATCTGCTACTTAACTTTTTTAATTAATGGCTCCATGGATCATTTTTAGGTGCGTGCGAATATTCAAGATTTCGAATATGAATAAAATATTTGTTATTCGATTCGTATTCAATTCGAGAATCGCATATTCGGGCAAAGTGAATAATCCGTGAGCGGGACATGCCCTGAACATTCAGAGCTTCCCTAAAAGCAGTCTTTAATCGCCGAAAATTGCGGCTATTGTTGCTTTTTTTTTAAACCATCGCCGTTTACGTTATCAAAGAACTACCGTGTTTGCACAATTGTAATGCGCTCCTGATTCTAACACGCAGGCAGATTTAGCTCACAGATATTCAAGAAGTAAATTGCTGCCCCTTCTACCGCGCAGGTAAAATAATGAAGGTTGAACACGTACCTCATAGAACAGATTTTATGAAATGCACGCCAACACAAAAATAAATACAGTGCACTAGTCGCCGTTCGACAATGATTTTTAGCTCTTCACAGAGGTAATCCTTGCTTTCATCTAAAACCTTTTAGGTGCCGCGCCTCTTGCGCTTGTACGAGTGTGCGACCGTTGCCTCTGGGAGGGTCGTCCTCCAAACAACAATTTGCAAGCTTGTCGGGTCGCTAGGATTGCAAGGCCACGCAGTGCTGCTCAGTTGTCATCTTTTCCCGCCAGCATAATAGCCTTTCGTTTAAATAAAGCCTCCTAGTGGAATTTCTTTTGTTTTTCCATCTTAAAGGGACACTGACACCCCCAAAAATAATTTTTCATTTTTTGCCAGGCGCTTTATTATGGTGTCGGAAGACTACCCAATTATTATTTTGCAACAGTCACATATATTTTTATTAAATCCAAAAAACGCAACTGCTCGAAACCAAAACCGAAACCCGCGCACAAAGGTCGGAGAAGTGGAGAGGAGAGGAGAGAGTGAGTGGCAGGAGTCACGTTGCTACACCCGACCATGCATTTTTTTTTTTTTTTGTGCACAGCAGACGACATGCTTGGCAGAACTGTTTGTTGTGCGATTCCTTTGCAGTTATGTTTGTTCCACTCGCTGTTCTGTACTTCAAGATGAGTTGTTTTGTACATTGAGAAGTTGGAGATGAGTAGTGAGTGCCCGTGATGAATTTCCGTGATTGGCTCCGAAAAGAATACCTCCAAGATGTTGTGTGAAGAGCTGCCTCACATATCCTGCGTCCGAAAAAAGTGGCATTGTGCGGCAGAGTCTGCACAAGTTTCCGAAAGATCAACGGGACTGGGGCCAATGGCTGGCTGCAATTCCTGTAGGCAGAATATTTACGGGCACTTCGGAAAGCGGATGCTACCCGATTTATGTGCTCCTTGCATTTTGTGGAAAGTGACTAGATTGAGTTCCCAGGTGTCAAAAAGGAAATCCCATACCATTTAATTCAGCAACGTTTCATCCACAACATTTTTTTTTTAAATGACAATTGTAAAAAAAAAAATGTAAATATTGCAAAATGTTTGAAGGAAAAAAAGAGAAAAAAAAGGGTATCCCCACATTGGAGATTGAACCCGGTTTCGCCGCGTGTGAAGCGGCGGAACCGGGTTACTAAGGAAACTTATTTTTAGTAATAACGCAGCCGGTCAACTGTAGGTTGGAAAGTTTGCTACCGATTTTCCTCCAGCAAAAGGACTCCCGGCTCGAAGTCGGGCAGCACTACGCATTGGCCATATTCACACCTAGTAAAGAAATCGTACGCGTGCATATTCAACTCGAAGTACGGACTTCGTGCTTGACATTTGCGCGAGCAATGTCTTCAGCCACGAGAAGGGACGACGGCTCGGCGACGTCTTCGTGCAATCGGCTTGCTGGTCAGGCGTGTCGTACGGGATGAATATCAGTTCTTTTGATCGGTCCGAAATTTCTCTTTCGAAGGAAGACAGAATTCGCCGGTACCGTGAACGACAGTTCTGAAGTAGAGGTCCCACGCCTGTCGTCCACTGCCACCCGCAAGTCCCACGATACGCGAAACGACGCCATGTTGAGAATTATGCAGTGCACACACAGAATGCTTCCGGTTCTCTGTGCAACTTTTTTTTCAATCAACCTATATGCAGCTTTTTAAAAATTACAATTTTTTTTTTTTTATTGAGTGTGTGTTTTGACTGACTTAAGACTGATTAAATTTGGTGGTTGTGTCCAAACCTTAGAAAACGGCCCAGGACCACGGAAAAGAGTAAGCGCGACTCAAACCGGCCAGTTCTCGATCGGCGGTTTTCGGGCGGAAAGAAACCGAATTCCGAGCCGCAAATTCTGTTCTGTGTAGTTGGGCTCTCATATGTCACGTACAACTAAAAACCTCGGTAAGCATAAATACCCTGTCAGTGTCCTTTTAAGGGGGGGACACAACCCAAAAACAAAACAAAAATTCTGCAAAAAAACTTGATTTTGAAAAATGCCATATTAACATTCACCAACAGCTAGAGTATATTCCCAGAAAGTTTAATTAGTTTACACTGCATAGTTAATTTTCTATGAATTATTTTCGACCCACCGATACTAAAGAAAAGGTAGGGGGTGATGCACTTTGAACACATTTTTCGACGTTCCACTTTTTGGCATAAATTTCACTATAATTAAAATAAGAGCACCGCCTTGACACAACAGAAGAAACAATTTCATTAGACGTTTCGCGCTCCCATGCGGGAGGCATCTTCAGTAGTTACAAAGCAAATGCCAGGTTCAACCTCAAGTCAACGCTATTTATCAGGAATGTCCGTATCAGCTTCGTGGAGAGGGCCGTGGTTTTTGTTACACACGGATGTGTCCCTGCGGACAAGTCGGTGCTCTTATCTTAATTATGACGTCTCCCAGCTTTTGGAGTATTTTTGCATAAATTTCACTAGGAAAACTATCATTTTCCTATTACACAACAGAGAATTATTCTTAGGTGGTTTTCTGGGATAGACTTTAGTGAGGAACATGTCTGGCTGGTTAGTTTTTCCACTATAACATTCTTCTATGCTAAAAAAAAAAATCTACAATACTAAAAAAGCGCAGACATGAAAAAAAAAATTTTTAAATCTTTTTTTGGAGTTTTGGGTACGTGCTGTGGGTATTCCTATGACTATATTACACATAGAAATCACAAATTTTTAATTTATTTTAATACGATAGCTTTTCTAAGCTATCGTATTAAAAGCTAACATTAATAACAAGTTTCAGAATTGACATAGGACAATGAAATTTGGCAGGGATGGTCTTGCCAATCATATAAAATTCCATTGCAAATTTGATAGAAATCAAGCAAGCGGTACAGAAGTTAACTTTTCTGGGTCCCTGAAAACAGTAGAGACAAGTCCACAGACACAAGAGAATGTGCGTGATAAGGACAGCAAAATGGCAAATGTAAACAAACGTTCACGATGGTGATGGGGTTAGTCACCTTATTCGCGTCTCCAGCTCGTTGCTCGCCCTTCCGCGGCGGAAACAGGAAGCGCTCTAGTTAGGGTCCCCCGATTCTCCTGCTCAGCGGGCACAGCGGAACTGCTCGCGATCATGGCGCGTGAAATGTTATTTCCCAAAGCAAACAACACTCTTCACTGTCCCAACGTGGCACTGCAGCCGGTATGGTACTGTACCTTATTAGACAGTTTTAGTACTGCGCGTAGAAACAAGAGGAAGCGCTGTGCGTTTGCGTTAGAGTTGCATGCTCCGTGTTGTGCGTGCGCGTCATCGCCATGCGCCAATCCAAGACCGCAATTTTGGGCTCCGCGCACGCGCAGTGTGGAACAGCGAGAACGCAGAAATATCAGTACTGATTTTTTCAACAACTACAATATCAACCTAGAGCAAACATGCATGTCACAGAATAAAGTTTCCGCTGTCCCAACGTGGCACTGCAGCCGGTATGGTACTGTACCTTATTAGAGAGTTTTAGTACTGCGCGTAGAAACAAGAGGAAGCACTGTACGTTTGCGTTAGAGTTGCATGCTCCGTGTTGTGCGTGCGCGTCATCGCCATGCGCCAATCCAAGACCGCAATTTTGGGCTCCGCGCACGCGCAGTGTGGAACAGCGAGAACGCAGAAATATCAGTACTGATTTTTTCAACAACTACAATATCAACCTAGAGCAAACATGCATGTCACAGAATAAAGTTTCCGCGAACAACTTCTCTAACTAAATAATTACAATATGAGACACATCTTGAGTTATGAAAGAATCCGAAATTAAGACCTATATCGAGAAATTAAATCTAAAATAAAGGTTAGTTTCGGTTTCGCTCCAGAATTAAAACGAGCATCCTAGCGCAAATATTACGCTAAACACCGTTATTGTTTTTAGGGTAAGGAGGTGACCTGCACTCATAACACCCTAGCTTCCTTGTATTACCAGAAATAATTTGTGTCGCTCAGTGAAGCCAGCACACTAGACAGGCTCAACAGCGGCACGCATCTCTGACCCTCACTATAACCGCCATTTTGGAAAATGAGTGGCGCTACCTATAGTTAGTTGGAGTCGCGAATACTGAGTATTGCTTTTCTTTTGGCTTTCGGTTTCGATTGTAGCGCGCATGTGTTTCAAAACACTGATTTTAGCGGAAAAAAAAACAAAAACAGTGAGCATCAGATACGTGCAAACACGGTCACTTGCAAAAAAAAAGGAACAGTTTTGGTTTTCGGTTTGCCAAGCCTATTATGAGTCACTTTTCCAACTACCCGCCGCAAAAAGGGAGCGCTTATGTATTGAACATGTGGAACAATGAATTTTCTTGCATAATAATTTGCAATAATTGCATTAACAGCTGATATCTAACTTGCTGGCTAGTCAAGGGCAATTTCAATCATTTCCTTAAGAAAGGTCACTACCAGTTAGTGTAACAACATTGCATTGTGCATTTTTACATGCTACCTAGACATGCGGAGTTTTGTACAATCTTAATTTTGTCAACTTGTATAACTTATCAGTTGCACCTTTTGCCTGCTTTCATGTACAGTCCCGATCAGAAGTAATTGGAACACGGGAGTGGTAACCCAACTGCATTGCAGCGCGATTTAGCCGTGCTCGTAGGAACTGATAGGAGACTAAGCGCATGCGTACATGCCGGCGCCGACAGTCCCTCTGCACCGCTCTATCTATTTCTTTTACCGGCGGTGCAGATAATCCTTCGCTGCTTCTCAGATAGAGCACTGCAACCGTGATGGCGCTGATAGCGTCCGACAGCGTTACGAGCACGCTCCCTGCGAGCGCCAACTGAGGAAACGGGTGCACTATCAGGGTCATCTAAAGCGGTTCGGTGCCGGTTCAATGACGCGGCAAACGCTAATGGCGTGACGCATCGCTACGTAAAAAAGGTCTTGAAACTGTTCTCGAGTAGATAGCAACGGCAGCTGCAGAAAATGACACGCAAAGTTGACAAAGACCACAAGTTCCAAGCAACGAACCGAGTTTTTTATTTTATTTTTCTCAAGATAAGATATTAAAGAGCATATTAAAGAGATGATATAAACATTAAAGAGCGCGGTAAGCGTGCCTGCTGTCCGCTATCAGCGCCATCGGGGACGTAGCGTTGCGTCCCAGAAGCGGTAAAGAACGATTCGAACCGCCGGTAAAAGGAATACGTCGAGAGGAGCGGAGAGGTTATCGGCGCCAGCATGCACGTAGTCTCCTATCAGTTTGCACGAGCGCGGCTAGATCGCACTGCAATGTAGTTGAGCCACCGCTCCCGTGTTGCAATTACTTCTGATCATGACTGTACAGTCGACAGGTGATTACGAGTCAAGGTAAATAGCATTGTTTAGCATTGAACGGACTATATAAGAGGAGGTTGTTGAAATAAACTTGTAGCCGAGTTTGAGACCTGTCTGTTTTTCTGTTACTTTTGCTCTTCTAAAAAACCCCCCAGTCTCAGGGTAAACGACGAAATGATTGTTTATATGCTGCCTAGTCAGGTAGTTTTATTTATGTACCTGAATTTGTTAACATCCTTTTCGGTTTTGAAGGTAATAAACGAAAGTATTTGCATATTTTCCTTTGTTATTTCTTAATGGTACATACACATTCAAAACATATTCGATATTCAAAGCTATTTTTCTCTAATATTCAAATTAGATTTATTATTCAAAAATTTCAACATTCGTACACGCCTAGTCATCTGGCAATTGCAGTATTGATTCTAACTACTACAGTTGGGCCAAATTATATCAGATATGGATATTTCGAAGAGTGCACTTGAAAACCCCTTGTTAGGCAGAAGCACCTTGTGCACCTATATAGAACTCCACCACCGGAGACATTCGATACATCGAACCGCATGCCACGCCCCTGGTAGAGTGTGGGGCTTTTTCCAAACACCACCATCACTGCATGCTTTGCACGAGCTGAGGAGACGACTCTGGCCACAGGCAGCGAGACGAGAAGAAATGCAGAGCAGAAAAAGCAAGTCTTTGGCTAGTTGAGTGTGGCGACAGCAGTTGTGTAATCACGCTTTGAACACCTTCTTTACTTTTTTTTACCTTGTCCTTTCGTCGCTTTTGCTTTGCTATTTTTTTTTCTGTGTTATGTTTTGTTGTTGCTCGCTTTATCTTTTTCTATAGATGAAGATTTTTTTTTTATCCGTCCCACTATTTCAGTTTTCTTTAATTATTTTTGTGTTCCGTTGCCTGTGCTGTGGAAGCCGAGGCTAAAAGCTCCCATTTATCACAATTTTCGGTGTTAACAGAGATGCTCAAAAATTTCAACTGAAGCTTAAGCTAACATTCTTTTGTATATCAAATTATAGATATATGAAACTATTTTACAATCCCCCTTTAAGTTCAATATATCTGGGTTTGACTGTATTAGAGGCTAAACCAATTCCGAGATTTTGCGAAAAGGCAATGGCCTTCGGGATATTCATAGATCAGTTATCACGTTTTTGCTGCCCGATTCCGGAACTCTATGCAGAAAAAGCATTGCAACCCCTGTTCACAATCATGCGTAGAATAGAGACATACTCATTTCTGGCACCTCATCACAAGCATGTTAGGAGGTTCCAGGATGCGCTGCTTGATGGATGCACTGCCAAGATAGGCTGGCAAGATGAAAGTCACAACTCAGATGCTCTTCCAAGTCTCATTGGGGACAAGACTTGTGGCACTCGTTCCGCATCGTTTGGAAATCGGGTGACAAAAACACAAGTGATAGATGATTATCTAAACCCATTCTCTTTTCACAAATTTTTTAAATTGGTTTAGCCTCTCACAATGACTACCTTAATTGCAACATGAACAATCTAGCCATTAATTAAAAAGTTAATAAACTTTAGCTCGTTATCCAACGTCCTGCAGCAATTCTTCCCCCATTTAATGTCTGCCAAGCCCCATAAACACATTGAAGATGGCAAACACCCTGCATATAAAAGTCAAAAAGACCAGTTAACTCCTGTGAGATGACAGATATAAGGCAAATAGGAGCTTGCAAAAAATAAAAATAATTTGAGAATTTCTATCTGCAGTTAACAAAGTGCACGAGTGATGCTACGGTGCGACTGATTTGGACCACCTAAAGAAATCTCTGCAAAGCAAGGTGCCTGCATCCGAAAGTAGCGGG
This sequence comes from Ixodes ricinus, assembly GCA_037355805.1. Classification (NCBI taxonomy): domain Eukaryota; kingdom Metazoa; phylum Arthropoda; class Arachnida; order Ixodida; family Ixodidae; genus Ixodes; species Ixodes ricinus. The sequence goes on from JAZHYW010021651.1 coordinate 118,947, forward strand.
TCGCACCACCACGATGCAACACAGGCCTCTAGTTTTTACGCACCCCAGCAACATGTCACAACTTACCTCGTAGACCAGTTCATGGTGGAAGTGTGGCACTTCGAGATCTTGCAGGCACCGGATGGCCTCATTCACATCCCCCGAGCACAAATACTCCTTGAGCAACATTTGAATCTGCACAACGAGCACCAGGGAACCATTTCAAGTAAGAAACAATAGCATGTTTCTTAAAATGCCGCTCAAACTAATGCCGGCTTGGTGAGAACGCAACAGGACCACCAGTGGGGCAATCTCGTTCATGCGCAGTCCGAGTTACAGTATGCATACGGCTAGTGTAGAGAAAGCACATGAAGATGCATACTGCTCTACGCTCATTACTTGGAGCACGCCCTCGTTTGGACACCACATGGCGCATTTGCAGCATATTACGTCAAAGCAGCACATCCGTTGCAACCAGCAGTGCCAGATCTGAAAGCGGTTAGGATTAAAATAAAAAAATGCCTAAGAGATTCAAGTGAGCGTATGCTACCCAAATTAATTGATCAAGAAACTGTGGATAAGTTCAATGACTACTTCACTAACGTAGAGCCAACACTGACAGCACAGCTGCCACGTGTACCAGACCCCAGACCCCCACCTAGTCTCTAAATTCAGTTAATAGTTTTGCTATGCAGTTAACTGAATGGGCTGAAATTATTTTAACTGTAAGGCCTCATTCACTCAGCCGTCTTTTCCCCCGTCCCGGCAGGAGCGCTGGGAGGCATTCCTATCAGGGGAGAGGGTTTTCAAAGCAGTTTGGGACCCAAATCGCACTGCCAGACCCGAAAGGAGCCAAAAAACTGTGCTCTACGGGTTCGGCGCAGACGGGAGACACCCCAAAGGGGCAGGACCAATCCCAAAATAGGGAACTTTCGCTCAATCTGGTGGATTGTCAAAAGTTGGGTGACCATGGGCACAGCCGCGGGATGGGGCATTAACCGTACCATGCCCCAACGACGAAGCTGACGATGCTCTTTTCGGGAAGGAGCGGGACGACACGCACATTGCGCTATGTTTACGGCTCTTAAACAACGGTCATATAGAAATTTAGATTTACCAGTGAACTGCTGCTCGAAATGCTGAGACCACATCTGTTCCTTTACGATAGACGTAAATGTAATTTTAAGGGAGAACAGTGAAAGAAAAAAAAAATGACGGTCGATCATTGGGGAAAAAATGTGGCAGATTGAGCGATTGATGTGAAACGTGCTCACAGTGGGTTTTGTCGTGTTTGTTTCGAAAAGTAGAGACAAATTAAAATGCTTTCGAACATGCAAGATCGTTCTCGCCGACCCAAACGTAAACTCCAAGAAACAAAACAGTTGAGGCGACGCCCATCGACGCCAATCGTCCGCTACATTTGGTGATCGGCGCCGCCACAAAGTAGTCACAAAGATGGGGTTACAAGATTGGTGGACTAGGAAAGTGTGAAATTGCGCACGAAATTAACAAGTTATACCGGTTAGCATAGAATACCGTGCATCCGCCCTAAACGCCCCCCCGCAAAATTTGAAACATCTGAAAAAATATCAAAAGTACATATATATGTAAAATTTATGACGTCATATGCATTCATCCCCTATTTTTTCGTGATTATCTTCAAATTTTGAGTGGGCACTTGCTCGGTATTTTACAGTAAACAATCTAACGGGGTACAAAAGTTTGACGCAGGATTTGAAAGGAAGGTGCAAAAAGGTTTTTAGGCTAGGTGCCGCAAGCTATTGCCCAATATAGAGGGCACAGCCACCACCATCCATCCATCTATGGAGCCACCGTTGGCAGCTCCGTCACCGCTGGTTTGAACACTTCACTGTCCCCGCACCGTCCCGATTTCGGTACAGCGCCCGCGGCACTGGTGCCGGGATGGGGCGAGGAGCCGGTTGTGTGAATGAGGCCTTAGGAGTTTGTATAGCAGCTGGTCTCCATACAATCCTCGTTAGGTTATTAAAGGATAAAATTGATATATTAGGTATTCATCTCCTGCATCTGTTTAATCAATGCAGTATATCCAGAACTTAAGATAGCTAAAGTGGTGCCTATCCTTAAGGATGAAGATCCTGCTGAACCGTCTAGTTACAGGCCAACATCCGTTTTAAATGTAATTAACACAGCTTTTGAGAAAACGATTTTCAGACACATTAGGAATTTTTAATTAAGTACAGCATTGTTTGCCATAATCAACACCGATTTCGGCCTAAAAGGTCAACTTCCTCCGCGGCACTTACACAGACTCTGCTTCTTAATAAGGCTCTCCACGACAATTAGATTGCCGCAGTTGTATTTTTGGATATAAGAAAAAGGCCTTTGACACGGCTAATCACTACTCTTTTGAATAAGCTACATAATTATGGCTTCCAAAGCAAAGTATTGGAGTTAATTGCTAGTTATTTATTTGATCGAAAACAATGTAAGAATTATTTTATTTCCACATCGCAAACTGTTAACGAGAGTACCCTAGGGCTCAGTTCTTGGACCAATCCTTTTTCCTTAATGTGTAAACAATTCTCCTTGAATTTTAAAGTACACCCGCAGGCGATGTGAAGGAGAACGCCGGACCGTCGACCGGTCCTTGCTATCAGCGCCATTACGCGGCTGCCGTGGAGGCTCGCTTTCTTATCATGCGCTCCACCAAGAGTAAGTGCCTGGATCGAAGGCTGTTCTCGGCTCTGCTGCTACTCCCCACAGAAAGCGCGAGGAATTGGGGAAGGAGTCTTTCAGACGCTATCAATAGACAATGTGATTTAGTAGTTTTTTTGTTTTTTTTGTGATACGTGCTACATTGGAAGGCTGCGGAGCAAATCAAAAAGTAACTTATACTTTCCGCTGCTTGAAAAGAAGAACACAATTTTGTTTCATTTGTGTGATGTGTCAGCAACTGCGTCGCACTTGCGACGATGTTATATTAGCCACATTACAAAGAGGGCATCATTATTAATATTTTTTTCTATGCTTAACACTTTGCAGTGCACGCCAAAATAATTTGTTAGAAGTTAGGGCTCTGCTAGAACGTGCATGCAAGACCGGGCTCTGCTAGAACGTGCATGCAAAATAATTTGTTAGAAGTGATCAACTGTGAAACCGAGCATTGCGCACACTTGACGAAGCTTAGGTTGAGGAACTGCCCAGCCCCGGGCACTCTTCACCTATCGGATGCATTGATGTCAACAAACACGCCGTCGTCTGTGGTCCACTTTCGGACAGTGAAATCGTGAAAGTGGCAGGACTAAGAACGGTAGCGTTGCTCTCAGTGCCAAGTGAGCTTCGAAGGGCGCTTTTCCTTTAGCAAAAGGCACGCCGTAAGCGCCCTAAAAGGTTTGCAATTTATAAAGCATGGTTACCGTGGCGCGCCCCCAACCAGCCGTGGGTGTGCCTCCATCAGTGGAGACGTGCCGCAGTACCTTGCCGTGTCATGTTGGCACCTAATATGACATTTACATGAAGCGTGTAAATGCAAAAATTTTACCCTGCATAATGAATGCACCCCCAAATATGTGTCAATTTTTTGGGAAAAAAAAGTGTTCATTATGCAGGTAAATACGGCGTACCAGATACCTAGAACCGATTATACGCTTACATAAACAGGCTCCAAGAGTTCTTGCATTCTCAAGAACTACCGACCCAAGCAGACCCCTTTTACGATTAATTTGGGTGTTACCTCCTACCTTTTGTATACAAAATAAAATTGCCCAAACAATTTATGCAATAATGAAATCTAACGACCCGCGTCCCCTAAGGTTGTTGAAATCTCCAACACGACACACGAGGGCTGCAACAAGTCATTTGCTTAATTTACCATTATGTCACAATACCTATAAAAAAAGACTGATAGAGTTTAATGGTGCCCTAATTTCGGAAGATATAGTCATGTCTCGTTAATATGGACGAAATATTCAGCAGGGTGTCTATAATCGGTTACAGGTTAAGAAGGTAGCAGCAAATGCCCCTCAAAGGGAATCATACATCCCTCCGCCACCTCCGCATCCAATAGCGTCCCATCGTTTCCGTGACGTTGCGGCCAACGCGCGAGGAGGGTCTTGCCTTTCTGTACATATTTGCTTCATCTTTCGACTTTGACTTAGCATTGTGGAAGCCACGAGAGGGAGATTAGAGTTTTCCCCCTCCGATCGAAACAAATACGACTTTCGGGGATTAGCTTACCCCTCCGATGGATACAAAGGCTGCTTTCAGGGGCTCGGTTCCTCCTTCAATGAATACAAAGGTCGCTTTCTTAAAAAGTGGGGTCGAAGACAAGTTGGGAACAAGGAGCGTTTCCGGTGAACTCTTCTTTCGACTGCGGAGAGATTGGAATGGGGCGCATCACGCTTGTGGGAGGAGCTTCTCCTACCTTCTTGACTTGTAACCGACTATAGCAAATTATTCTTTTGAAATTCCCCGACTTTTCCAGGTTTTCCCTGACAATAGGCCTTATGCGAAATTGCTTTGTGGTCTGACAACACTGAGAGCGTCGCCATTTTAATGTTGGCAAGCGTTGTCAGTACCGAAAACGGTGGAGGCATCGGAGAATGCCGTACGGGCAATGTGCGATGGCGCAGCAACTGTTTTCCGCCTTCTGACCATATTATGTGGACGAACAGTTTAAACAACCTACCGCAACTGTCTGACAAAACTCTCGGAGGCCTGTGCAAGCTGGCGACAACCTCGTCGAAGCAGCGGGCCAAGTCCTACGCCTTCGCTGTGGAGGCTTGTTGTTGCCAGCGTGTGCACAGGGCTCCGAAAGGACTAAGCCGTCATGCCTTTCATCTTTGAAAACACTTTTAATTCTTTTTTTGATGCGAATGCGCTTGAAGTCGTACTGTTTAGCGGTATACTACTCCACGCAAATACACGACTCAAAATTAGTTTTTTTTTTAGTTGTTACTGGCGGAGGGTTTTTTGGTAGAACGCTCTGGGTTCTTCTAAAAGAAACTGTGCCCTGGGCAATATTTTTTCAAGCGTTGCAAAGGGCTAAAATCGGTTTCAGATAGCATTGACATCAAGCACAGTTGACGGATGTTGCGCTATTAAACAGTCGCTTCACCCCATCAACACGCACACATACGCGCCTACACAATGCACACCCTTGCAGGCATATACCATCTGTACGTACAAGTGCATGCATCCTCAATATGGGTAAGAGGTTTCCCTAAGGGGTGCTTTTCCTAAGCAATTTTCGCAGACCACTGCAAGAGATGGGGGAATTTTTCACACTTTTTTTTCCGGTTGTACACAGGGGGAGTGGGCAATTCAAAACTTTGTTCATCTTTTGTCCGAACCCGTTGCAATGTTTCCCTTCCTTTTTAACTTTGACACATGGTTTTGTTTACTGCTGCTTGCGATTTTTATTTCTTTCGTCCTTTCCAGTACGTGGGCTTGGTCACCTGGGTGTCTAGCAAATTATTATATTGAAATTCCCCGACTTTTCCAGATTTTCCCCGACAATTTCAGGTGATATTCCATGACCACTGTAGAGATGATTAAATGTATAAGACCATTACAACACAAGGCATTGAGCACTGTGAGGATAATTTCGCGCGGGTTTAATCCAACTTGCATATTCCGAAATATACGGGTTCGTCCCATCCGGATTATATTAAACGAGCAGTTTTTTGCCGCCGACATCGTCAGTGAAGAGGCCACTTCCGGAAGAAAACACGACGCTCAACCACACACGTCCATAACCGAATGGCAGCATGGCCGCCAGATGCCCACTTTCGGATACTTTCAGCTTAAAGCTTGGATTGAATTGGGGCCTGCGGCTTTTCCATTTGTTACTAAATCTAGTAGCTCTAACTGGATCTAGCCTTGTGTCGCGCTCCTTAATCCAATCCAAGGCTTGGACTGGATTTGTCGGCTGTTTTCTTTGCATCGGGTAGCACATTACATTGGGTGAGCAGAGCTTGCGCTCCGCTCTAAGCAGAATTTATTGCCCATTTTTCTGCCCCAAAGTCCTCAAGTCTTTGCTCAGGGCACTCTATGGCGTTTCCGGCTCATTTTCCCTGACTGGGCTCGCTTTTTGACAATATCCCTGACAATTCCCCAATTTTTCCCGGTAATCAAAATTTCCCTGACAATTCCCGGTTTTCCCAGTCGCTAGACACCCTGGGTCTCAAAAAAACGATGGGGGGATTTTCTTTTTTTTAAAGAGCTGCCTAGGCTTACAAATTAATCCAACTTAATATAGCAGCAAAAAAAAACAAAAAAAATGGTCTGTATTGGTTATTGGGTACCGTAGTTAACATGTGTAGCAGTGGCAAGCGAGCCGTCATGCCACACAATTTGTGAGCTATTCATACTGGGCGAAACTACAGTGGGCCTCAGCGGGCTCATGAAAATCGGGGTCGAACCGGGCCGGCTGTCAGATATGGATAGCGGGCCACGGGAGGCCAGGCCCCTAAATATTGGACTGTGCAGACCTCTAGCCCCCGCGACCCAATAAGAGCATTGGAGCAAGTCATGTGATAACACTTCATGGTCAAGGCCACAGACGCACCGTTACCGCCACAGCAACAGCGCCGTCTGCAACAAAAAGTAGTTGTAGGTTTTTTTTTCTTTTAACGGCAATTGGACTCGTGCGATTCCATCTCCATTGATATATAAAATTAAAGGAATAAATATTGACAAATTAATGAGTTCCAATTATATTTAAATAAAAAAGTGATGCCACATTCATATCCGCTCCCAATTTTTTTTTTCTCCCTTGTAGCGCCGTGGCTGTTGGCAATCGCAGCCGTCTAATCGAGCACCTCCGCCCAAAACATTGCCCTGGCATTAGCACTTGCCACAGATTAGCGGGTAAATTGAGTGTACGGTGGTATCAACTATTCCCGAAGAACTCGCTACTCTAGCGGAGAGCAATGTAGTGGCGTTGGACGTTCATTCAAAGTTGGTTGGTTTCGCAGCAGACGATTCTTGGTTAGCAGAGGACAGCCTGATGCAGCGGCACATATGCTCCCATGACGTGGTGTCACGTGCCTCACTCCAACGTTCTTATTGGGTATAGGGGGCTGTAGCTTCCACAGTTCACCAAGTTATCGTGAAACGGAGTATAGGTATATGCACTGCTGTCGTAGACACAAGCGGGAGAGAAGAACGACACTTTTGAACAAATCTGACTGACAAGCTCTGGGGGGACAAAGCGACATCTGGGCCACACAAAAGAGGGTCCAGATACGAGTTCCTCCTTCCCCTCTTCTCCAACGGTTATGCAAAAGCCACCTACGCTTTAGTCCTTGTACTTTTTGTAAGGGCTGTAACATGCTTCACCCTCGTCACTCTATTAATTACGCATGTCAATGCATTCTTTTTTTTTTTTACCCCTATTTGTTATTATGGACGACTCGCACTACGGACGATTTTTCTGGGGAACGGAAGTGTACATATCAACGAGCCATGACTGCACCAAACAATATGAAAGTGAAAAGATACTCTTTGGTATGTCTAAAAATGTTTTTTCTGAGTTGCGAGATGAAAGCTAAGATCAGTTTTTTTTCTATCATGTTTCAGATTAGTAAAATGTAGAATTACTTGTTGGTTTTTATGATGTTACTCTAATTTTATGTTGTGCATGTTGCCTGTCATATTCAAACATCTATTTTGTTAGTGGAACCCAAACTAGCCTTTGGCTATGGATCCAAACACTTTGTATATCTTTGTGACATACTATAAAATAGAATGAATGAATGAATAAATGAATGGCTACGGAGACATTTGAGGCAGCAAAGCTAGCAGCACAAGCCAACGTGGCCCTTGCCCGTCAGCACGCACCTTCTTGACGAGATACTTGACAGGACGCATCCCACCTCCCATTCCCCAGACGTTGTCGAGTCGAACCAGGCCGTGCTTCATGCTCAGGAGCGTGCTGGCATGCTGCAGGGTCTGCCTGTTAGGGACAAGAGAAGCTGAGTGGGGGCCCTGGGCATTCCCACAGGGCAGCTTACTTGGAGAGCGCACAGTTTGTCTCTTCCAGGTTCAACTGCACATACTTGGGAGGCAAGCAGTCGTCTGCCACCGTACGTGCCAGGAAATTGCCCAGGACCTGTCCAAAGGTCTGGCGTCACATTTTTGGGCACTTGAACGCCCTCCGCGGAGGGGAAAGAGAAACGTGTCCCTTTGGGCTTCTCTTCTACGTCCTTCAGTCGTTTGCAACAGCATCTTGAACGGCGTCTTCGGCATCGCCACAACCGAGACAATAAGGCCTATTCTTAAAAACAACCTCAGTAGAAGTAACTCGCTCTAAATTTGTCCAAACAAAAGCACCATCTCAAAGCAGTGCGCAGAGGCAATTTTTGTGCTCCGATATCTCACTCATTTGGGAAACAAACGAAATGCTTACCCCAAGTGCCAGTGGCTAATACATGGCCACAAAGTCTCAAAAAAGGGTTCCGTGGGTTATCTACAGGTGCAAGTATGCAGAATATTTCCTTTATTGTGGGTTCAAAAGACCTTATCCAGTTTAATAGCTAGTTGCAGCTGCTTATAACACACCTTACACAAAATCAAGTAACCAGAGCAAATAAAATCAATGTGGGTTCGTTGGACGACCAAAACAATTTTTTGTAGATTCGATACAAAACTGCAGGCAAACTAGACAGGGCTAAGTATAGAAGGTCAGTATGTTCATGTAATTACACTTTACTCAAACAGAGGGACAGACGACACATCTTTCGACTTTCAACACAGAGAATTTGCCTGAAATGGGCAGGTTTCTTCTGGAAGGAAGGGTGAGGGAAAGTAGAAAAAAGGTGACAGGAAGACTAATGGTGAATTCCGCTCGCAGATCTCGAGCGCTCCATTTGGAGTGCGCATATCCCACTGGCAGATCTGGCTCGAGTTGGTGATCTTCCGCTCGTAGATCTCTGGCAACGCTTTCTCTGTGGAGCGCCCCAAATCGTGCCACAACCGCTCCGTGGAATCCCGCAGATCTTGGAGGAAGTTGACAGAAGCGCATACGTCATTTCTTCTAGCTCGGCAGTGCGCATCATGGTGCGCATGCGCGGCGAGGTTGGCGGGGTCGCCGGACCAGTCGGGCCGTCGGGTTTGATCTGTTCAGATGCGTCGGTTGTTTACGCGGGATTCTGACAGCTCGAACGCTTCCACTTCGCGTAGATCGGGGATACAAAGCCGGGACTGCAGCGTGGTAAACTGCAAGCGCTGACATCTGTGATCGCGAGAGGAAGAACGAGAAAAAGAACAGAAAAGCCGGAGGCAGACGCAAGGTTAGGCCTGTTCATTCTGCAGCCAATGATTGTTTACCTTTTTACACTGTATGCCGCCGGCGTTATCTCAGGCAATAAAGCAAGAACGGATTAGGCAACGACCGTCGAGTGATGGTTTGTTACCTCTGTGTTTATTAAAGTCTTACCAGCAATCTGAACTCCAGTGGCGATCGCTGCACGTGCCCCGCCGCTTCGAGGCGGCCGAAAGGTGTGCGGCGGTGACGAACGTGGACGTCTTCCTCGTTATTTGTGACACGGGCTCGAGGGTATGGACATTTTCGCCCGGCCTATGTCGCGTGTTATTTCTGCAGCTAAGCCGTGACAGTTGCCACTCGTCAGAAAGATCAGTCGGCTGAGGCACTGGTCGGCTTGTCAAGTTCGAGCAGCGACCATTTTGAATGGCCAACCGTCTTGGGTGAATCAGTGGGTCACTCCAAAAATGCGAGTTCATCTTCCGCTCCGTCGATTCGGAGCAGGTCAAACGGAGCAAAATTTTGCCTCCCTTGCGGATTTTGGAAAGCGCTCTGGATCTACCAGTGGGATTCATCACAAGCAGGATGGGGAGTCCCAGTCATTAAAGACGCAATTCCCTTTTCTGTCCACCCAGTTTACTCTTCTTGCCACCCTTTTTATTTTTCTTCTTTCCCTCTCCTCGCCCCTCCTTCCCGAAGAAACTTGCCCACTTCAAGTAAATTCTCCATGTGTTGACAGTCGAAAGATGTGTCGTCCGTCCCCATGTTCTCCGCAAGAAAGCTTTTACAAAATCCCTCCTTTAAGATTGCACGTGCAACGCACCACTGTTACCTATCTGCAGAAATTCTCGACCTTCGGGAAGAAAAGCCCTCCGTATCTTTGGGTTTCCAAAGATACGCCACGCACCGTGGTGGCGTCGGGGGTGTCCAGTACCAGGTCGGGGAGGCTCTTGAAGAGCAGGTGGAAGCCCTTCTCAAAGTCGGGCTCTGCCAGGATGCGCCCATACATGTCCGAGAGCAGCACAGAGGTCATCTCCCGGTGGGACGGCTTGCGCTCCATGGCCAGCGAGACGGCCAGGCAAACCAGGTGTGGCCGGATCTGGCTCAGGTTGTGCTCCTCCAGGGAGAGCTGACAAAGAGGAAGAACTCCCTTAGCCCATTCTTAATCCCAGCCTACACTTTGCCAGCAGCCCTAGCACTGGTGATTTTCTAGCAGTTTTATTACTCATTAGTAATTGTTACGTCCGTTAGGTGGATATACTTATGGTCAACTTTCTGTGGTAATGCGACCAAGGCTACAGAGCAGAAGCACGCCATTTCACTGCGCAGCTGAATATAGCTCAACCAAAATAATTTCTGGGTATAACTTAGCCCATAAAAAAAGTATAAAAATTGTTATTTTTTGCCTATATTTTTTAAATGTTGTTCAATATTAGTCAGGATATTCCAAACTTGTTGAATTTCTTTTTAGCTCTTTCAAGTTTTCTTGGCTTAAGTTCGCCGCACATTTGTTAGCTCCCTGCAGAAAAAACACTGCGTTTCTTGTGTGCATCATCAGACCTTCCGTGAGCTCGACCCATAGGATTTACACAAAGTTTGGCAACGAAGATATGTCAAAACAAACCAAGCAAGTGGTGTGCAACAGGCAGGGGCGGGCATTGAGCTCGATCCTTGGGTCGAGCAGCTGACTCTCCTAGTTACCGCTAACACCCCCAAGGCCAGCGCCAACTGAACACGAATCAAATGGGATTTGACCCCGCGCCGCAGCGTGTGCATACTCCCACTTCGGTATATCGTGCCTGCGGTAAGATTTTTCAGCACCAGTTCACGTATCAATGACCTCATAACTGCAGCACTGATGAAATTCATGGCATTTCTTAAATAGACGCCGCATGTCTGCGTCGGTCGCAAGAGAAATAGAATTTGACGAGATTGACCAGTGTAATTTACCTTGCAAGTCGGTCAAATGCTTCAGTCAAAGCGTTGACTTGTGTGTAGAAACGGGTGAAACATGGGGAAAAAGACGCAGATTCGGTGATTGCAGTTCAACAACCTCAATTGCAATCTTTATACGAAGAGATCAACTGTAGAAAATATGCGTCTGTTATGACAAAACCCAACCCAAAAAGACCAGAACTACTTAGCGCAATAACAGAGGTGTTAGCTTCGCCCCTAGCTTTCTCTTCATTTCCACAGAAAGTTGATCCCAAGTAGAATAGTTTCCAAGTTTTTTTGTTTGTTTTTGTTGTTGTCGTACATAAATAGAAAAGGTGTTCAATTCTGGAACCATAAGATGACAGGTTGTAATAATCGCACGACCTAGTCAAGTGACCAGAAAAGCAATACTGAAGTCTGCAGTAATGCTACAATTATTTTTTGTGCCTAGAAGTCCAGTAACCAGGTTTTGAATTAACAACTTTAACCGATTACTTCTTAAGCAACAAGACCAATTTGTAGTGCACCATGTCGCTGTCACCGCCGGCTCCCCCAGAGTAGCAATGGCCCATAGTGCTACATCAACATGTACAGTCGGCACAGAATGAAACGCGAACAAGGAGCGCATGGTTTTCGACCCACGCTGAGTCACCTAGAGACGCAACACCGAAGGTTCAGATGCACTGAGGAAAAGTCTAACACAGGGGTGGCCAGGCTGAGCCGGCCTAAGAGCCGCAAACAGAACCACAAAACTTCCAAGAGCCGCGGGGGGGGGGGGAAGAAGGCAAAGTTTTGTTTACAGCAATAAACGAAACTTGAACTGCTTTCTACCTATCTGAGTCAAAAGCAGTCCAACTGTACATAAGATAGCACAAGACTACCGAACCGCAACCTGTCTTTCGATTTAAAACTCCTTCCATTTCTCTTTTTTAGGGAAGTGCTCCTGTGACCGGGAGGGAGGCGGGAAAGTGAGCGGGGGGGGGGGGTGCGTAGGGGAGGGAGCCGCGAGCCGCACTTTAACACGCGAAGAGCCGCAGCTTGGCCACCCCTGGTCTAACACATCGAAGGAGGAGCCATCTTCTTGCAGCTCCCATCTGGTTCAGGTGGTGCAGCATCTAGCGAAAACCATGCACCCAGTGTTCGCGTTTCATTCCGTGCCGACTGTACAATGACATCCTGCTTATGCGCATTTATTTTTCAAATGTTTCTTTCTTTCCAGGATGAGAGGCAGCAAGTCCTGTGACCTGCTCACTCTCATTCTGCTTGGCCTAGACCAGAGTTGCGCAAACTTATCAGGCTAACGACCACTAAAATACCCGAAAGCAGTCCGGCGACCCCTTCCGAGCCCTATTAAAGCTATCGGCTTTCTTAGACACCCACAATGCCCACTTCGCGCACCTCCGGTCTAGACTAAGCAACAAGAAAGGATGTAGATGCTTCTAAGACAAACTTGCACTGGCTCAATTGCGCTCTCATTCTGGCTTATCAAGCAACTCGACACATTTAACATTGTGGCAGCCTAACAACAGACTCACAACTGGTACAGTAAGAAATACACCGTGAAGCTGTCTCGGGCCACTGTTGGATCAAGACAGTCACCATGCACCATTGCTAAACTTGCGAGAATTAACAGCACTCAACAAAGTGTCAAGTTCCCCACCTCGTGCATCTAATTCCTTTTCCTCCGTCTCCCCAATCAGCTCCTAGGTGGTGCTTCCGATGCACCCTTGTATTGGTGGTAGCGCCCCTGCTTCTTGACAATTGGTGGCATCGCCTCCCTCGGAGTTACAAACAAGGTTTGTGCCGTGTGTGCAGAGTGTCCGTGCACGGTTAACTGTTGGCTTCAACATGAGAATGAGGGCTGCTCTACTGCACAGCAGGTGCTCTTCCAAGCAGATGCCTGCAAAAAGTGCTCTTCCCGGTTGGGGTCACCCTTTGTGTACTTGCTATGAGGTGCTATACTTCGCTTCAGCTTCCGTCCGAGCGCAGCCAAAGCTACGTGTGGCCGGAGCCAATCAGATGCCGGCAATAGGTCACGCGATCTCGCCTGCACCTTTGTATCACTCCGCTGCGCCGCTGGTCGTCCGCGCCGCCCGGGCTCGCCGAGTATTTCGTCTGCTACGGGTGTATCAACGGTATCGTCTGCCACAGGTGTAAAAAATGCCCTTTCCCGTTCTTAAATTTAATCACAGGGGATGTCAGTACGTAGGCTGGCTGCTGCAGTCTGTGTCCGAGCTTTCCACTTGTTCGGCATAGTTTCGAGATGTAAGTACAGGTTGCAAGGTGCCCGATGACCCGGCCGTTGGTGTTTCCTTGCATTGTCTGGATATACCAGGGTTCGAGGCGCAGTCCTTTTCACCAGCTTCTCGGCGTTCAATGTGATCGGCAGGTAAAGGGGTGCCCCGAGTTCGCCGCGTATCAGTGAATTGTAGTGGCCCGGACGCTTTTCTTGTTTACAACGCATTCGCGGTACGCCGCGGCCGGAGTCTCCTGCCGAATTTGAAAGCAGACATTCATCACGACCTCTCGCGCCTGACACCCAAACATGCCTTTGCGAAAGGATGTTCTGAAGCGACTCGGTGAGGAAAGCAGCGAAGCACATTATTCGGCCATTACGGGAACGAAATTGCACAGAAAAACTGAGCGCTGCAGCCGTGTTGCCAACGGATGTACGTGCTTTCACCAAACCACATGCATTTACATACATTAATAAAACCATAAACATCAGATATTGAATTCCTTTAGTTGCAAATAATTCTCAGCAGTACATATCTGAAATATTGTGCAATGTATACGCACAAAACAGTTATTTAAAAAAAAAAAATAATAAACTTGCGGATTACTTTGTGGTGCGTAGGAATGCTCTTCTCGAAGTTGCGAACCGTCCCTCAGCCTTTGGCTGCGCTCGGACGGAAGCTGAAACAAAGTATAGACCTTTTCATTCTGGTAGTTGCCTCACCGGCGGATAGAGGGCGCTGACGCACTCGGCGCCATTAGGTCACTTCAATTGGTTGGTTTCGGTTTCAACGTAAACGCGGCCATGTTGCTGTTTTACGTTGTTTTTGCTTAATTTTGTGTTACGATTATTTTCCTTGTAGCACACAACCAATGAAACAGTGGTATTGAGCAACTTTGAGGACTCCGAGTGTATTTTAGCCTAAATTGCGGGCTTTTTTACCAACTCTCTCGATGTATCTGATTATGGTCGGTTGCGAAACACCCGACTGATGTACAAGGAAATTACCATCGTCTACGGCCGTACCCGATGGCACCAGTTTCCAGAAAAACAAACTAATGAACTAATGAACACGTGAATGTAAAGAAGCATATAGACAGCTTGATTAGCAATGTGCTAAACCGGCCAGAACAGATGAACTCGCGAGTTTACTGCTCACTGTTTGGTTTTCATGGGGACCTAACCTTAAGTGAACTTCGCAGGCTAAAAACGTATCGTGCAATGACGCAGATAACTGATATAAACAAGTAGTATCGTCTCCAGCCTCTTTTTTTTTATTCTGTACTCGAGCATGTTTTGACAGGCCGAGTAGGAAATTTCTTAAATTATCAACCCTGCTGAAGTACTCACAAGCAGCATTTTGCGATATTGGGCCTAGGAAATAAATGCTTATATGAACATTTGCTCACTCAATATATGACTAAGTGACAGGCCGGTCAAATTAAATCTCGCATTTGTATTCCGCAATATTGACTAAATAAAATTAAAGGACGCAGGAGGAGAAATACCTCGGAAAGTTTGACTGAATTCTAGCGCTAGGCACCACTTCACGGACCTGTGTGAACAAATATTTATTTGTTTGAACGGATTCGCTTTGTAAATTTCGGCGTTGCCAGCCACCAAAAGTAAACCTCTATTTGCCATCGACAATCCTGGACTCAAATGATTGTTATGCAGACAACTTTTTTTTTTTTCGGCGTCAAATTTTGCGGATAATAGATAACTAACAAAAATTAAAACAGCGCACGCAATAAACAAAAAACGTCATTATTGCGCATGCGCCGAACCCAAACCGCGTTTTGGATTTGCAAATAGAAAGGACGTTATTTCTTTGTGCATGCTATTCGCGGGAAGTCCTAACCTTAGTATTAAAATAAATTAAGTGGATGGTACTGGTTATCTAAATATAATCAATAAATCATTTAAATGAATGCCAAAACGGGAGCGAGCACGGTATACAATTTCTTAAACTTCATAAGTAAACCGACAAACCGAATGTTTACGTCGAAAAAAAAGATTGGGTACCTCATACACATGTAGGTGTGATATTATGAACAAACAAATCGCCTGATGTTGCCGTACCATTACTTCTAGCCTCAGATAAAATGCAAGTTAAACGTTCGTTAAACGAGTTTCCTCACATAATCAAAAGAAACTGTTTTCAATATATTATGAATACAAACAACGATACTTCTAGGCAGTGTTGGGAAGTACACTAAGTACATTGTACTTAAAGTACTACTTCAAGTAGATTTAGGAAACTTGTACTTTACTTGAAGTACATTCTCTGAGTATGTACTTGCACTTTAAGTACTTAAAGTACTTTTTTCTTGTACTTTCCGAGGCAAGTACAATTCCCGACTTCAAAGTACATTCCCCAAATTTGGTTTTGTTAAATTTGTATCACAAAATGATGCTTTGCCAACTCCGAAGGAATACAGGGAGGGATATTCTACTCTCAGAAGAGACGTGAGCAGGCGACGCATCGCTTCGCTTGTTTTGGCGGCGGCTTTCCAGTAGCTTTTTGAACTCTCGCTACTTCTCGGTGGTTCAGCGCAGGTGAGGAGGTTTAAAATATTATGAGGGCAAGATAATTCATATTCTAACACCTGAAATTGTGGTGCGGAACAATTAAACTTTCAAGTCGAAGAAAAAGACAACAAAGGAGAACGTCACAATGTTTTGAGACATTCTCTTTTGTCTTTTCCTTCAACCTTGAAGTTCCTCAGTTTTGTCGCACCTCAATCTCAGGTATCACATTATGATTAATTATCACCAGCTTGCTTGCACACTCACTGACGTTATTCTCTCTCCTAGTATATATTTAACACCCTTGGGTGCAATAAGCCAGTGCTAGCGGTGCCAAATTCAAAAGAGGGACTTCTGAATTTAGCTCAATTCTTGAAAATAGCTACTCTGTGGCCATTTGACTTTATCAAATATTCGCCGCTGTTTTTGAAAATAGGTCATGCACACTGATTACCTCTGGGCGATGCATACCAGTTAAAAAATCACTGTAAACACGTTTGCAAGTCCGGTCTCAGGGTGCTGCCATCTTACCCAGAGGGGTGCGCTTGGGCGCGGCCATAATCCGATTATGACGCCTTAGCAAGGCTTCGTAATTGGATTAGGACGCGTCCAAGCGCACCCTAGCGAGCAAGATGGCAGTGCCCTGAGGCCGGATTTGCAAACGTGTATAGGGGAATCAAAGGACATCATGAAAGATTCTATTAAAATACTTGTACTTTACTTTGAAAGTACATTGTATTTATAGTACTTTACTTCAAGTACATTGCACCCAGTGTACTTACTCCTTTACTTAAAGTACATCACGTCTCATTTACTTTGTACTTTACTTGAAGTACCTTTTAGATGTACTTTACCCAACACTGCTTTTAGGAACTACAGATAGTCTCCTTGCGCTGACTATCCTTGACGCCTTCCGATCCTAAATGAGCGATATAAATATACGCGCTTGTTGCTGAGAATGTGCCGCCACTATTAGTAAACAAACCTCAGTTGTCATAAGGACCTTTAAACCCTCGTGATGCCTTAGTCGTCGAGTAGACGTATCGGACTGCAGTTTCCGAAGTAAGGCAAGAAAGCGCGGTGAAACGCGACGAAAAACATGAATACAACGCATCCGCCAAGGCACGGAGGGGAGAGCGGAGCAGCAAGTTGAAGCAACCTCATGGCTGCCGCGTCACGTGATTCTAAGATGGCAGCGCCCATGCGGTGGAGGATGAAAAGGTCTATAGCACTACAGACTGGCAACCATTTGCCTGCTAGCAAAGCCCGCCATAGTAAGTCCTGCACAGCAGCCTGCCTGCCTTTCCATGTGGCCGGACCAATGCCAGCACCCATCACTCACCACCACCTCGTTGGTGTCGCCATGCTCAAAGTACTCTAGCAAAAGCGGGTAGACGGTCTTCTCAAACTCGTCCTCCGTGAGCTCCGGGACAATAGACTCGAACTCGCAGTTCTCCTGCAAGAGACGAGTTTCGGTTCCAAGGGGCCAACCTGGTGTGCCGAAAGCTGCAACGCACCTGATTGTCCGAGTCGTAGTTAGGGTCACGGGCATCTGCTGCAGAGATGTCGTCGTCCTCGAGCGAAAGCTCACTCCCGGGTTTGCCCCAGGTCCCCTTTCCTCCTGCCCCACCTGCGGTGCCCGAAAAAGTGGTGCTCAGCTCCGCTCAGAACACTGTCCATATGCGCTGGCACGATACGCGCGCCACCGACCGCAGCACTCGCTTTGCAAGTGCAGTACGAGTTTCTGCAGAGTGGCTCCAACTCCAACATATAGCATTACGCACATGCTCGAATCCAATTGCGATCGCTGGCATTCTTCACAAAACCGAAACCAGGGGGCTATGTTGCACGTTTTGGACTCCCAGGAGACTAGGAAGAAGGAAGTGACGTAGGTGTGAATGAACGTACCTTAATCGCGGAAACTCACCGTCATCAGCGACTCCAGCAATCAACATCCAAAGAGCGTTGTTGACGTCACTTCCCTCTCCCTAGTCTCCTGGGAGTCCAAAACGTGCAACATAGCCCCCCAGTACCGCAGCGTTCGCGTGCACACTCGGAGACGAGGCATAAAACTGTTTCTGCAAAAGGATATCCGTGCCCTGTGCCCGCCTGTAAAAGACCAGTCAAGTCCGTGGGGCTCAGAACCAGGGAGAGCTCTCAGGTAGCGGTGACAACAGTTGGCAGCGCGCACAGCTAAACAAAAAGGATCTCGGCAAAGCCGCCATATTTCTATTTGAGGAATGCTATACGTACGAGCTCGTGCACTTCGGGCGGAAATGGCTATACGCACGACGCTAACCTCGTATAAAACGACTGGTTACAACGAGTTTTCTCAGCGATGGCGTAGCGTAGGGGTTAAGGCGTCCGCTTTGTATGCAAGTGGACGCGGGTTCGATCCCCGGTGGGGGTACTTTTTTTTTTCTTTCTTTTTTTTTTTCTGAACATTTTGTTTTGTCGAGGCATAATGCGATGTTTACGACATTTCTTTTTTGCGATGATGTTGTCGACGAAACTTCGCAGAACTAAATGGGACTCCCTTTCCGGAGGTGCGATCGGGGACAGCGGGGCTTGGGTTGCCGGCCGGACGCCGCGAAGCGGCGTGTACTGTTTACGTTTTGTAATTAGCAGCCGATACTGTCGCCGCGAAGCGGCGTGAACGCAGGCGGGGGGCTGGGTTAACACGCTCCCCAGTGATACACGCGCCGTTCGAAAAAAAGTGGCCCGACGGGCATGAGTTCTCTCGGTTCTCGCACCTCGTGCGTATAGCCATTTCCGCCCGAAGTGCACGAGCTCGTGCGTATAGCATTGCTCTTTCTATTTACTTGGGAAGGGAACATAGCTGCAACGATCCGAGCGTCGTTTCGGCGGTAGCCGGCTGCGCGCTACACGCACGTGCAGTGCAATCTCGCTGACAGTTTTTCCGAAAGCGGCTGCTTACCTTTTTTCGGCTGCCCCCGCCCGTGGCCATTCCTCGGCCTTCGGCTGTTCTTGCGGTACTGGGGATGCGTTGGAGGCGTTGGAGGCAGCACGGGACTCACGTCTCCGGACGCTATCAGCTTGGACGGCCTCTTGGCCTTCTTTTTAATTCGTCCGTCGACAAAAGGCCGCTTTGAATCGCTGTCCATCTCGGCCGAAACGACAGACTCGCCGTCTTCCACCAAGAGCGGAGCCTCATGCCCGGGCCCCAATTGGTTGTTGAAAACCTCGTTTCCGTTCGACATGGCACCGCTCTTGTTTGACGACCAAGCTCACCGCTACCTTTTCCTAGTCTATCCCACCCAAATCGACTCAACTTTGGGAAAAGCGGCGGAAACTCGCGAAACAAAACCGCCGCTCACTCGCAAAGCACACGACACGAGCTCCCCGTACTACTAGTGGCACTACCGTAGTACACTACGCCGCTACGCCTTCTTAAAACCTGACGCGGCGCCAGTCAGCAGCCGGCGAGGCGCTGGCAGCAGCCGAAAGATCGATACGCCAGCAATGACAAGTATCGCCATTTACTGCCCCTGCAAGCTTCGTCCTCCGAGAGTGCGTACAATACTTCACACCGCATTCAAAGCGGGCCCGTCAAATATGGGTCACATTGGACGGTCCGTTTTTAATAAATCGCGTTGCTTGCATCTGGTTTTGGGCACGTCGGCGCAGATCCCCACGTGGCAGAGCAGGGATCAACTTGTTTACAAACATATTGTAGAATTAGCCAGCGCCTCGTACGGGTGCTCGTTGCCCGCAGTTTTTAGCCGGAAAGCTTTGAGCCGATCGAACCATGCACTGGTAGCGCACTGTTCCTTTACCTGGAACTACTCTCGCGGCTGTAGAAATGCAAGCATGCTGTACCTTTGTTTTCAGGCTGTCTTGGAGACCATGAATGAAACTTTTTCCCGCCTTGTCATTTATTACTGTTTTGACGTAATCCCTGGCATTTTCAGATCGGTGCTCGTGTCCAACGCGGTAATCATCGCCTTTGGCTGTGACCCAGCCGGATAGGAATCTGCTCTGTTTCACTTTGAAGGGGCCCTGCAAGGGCTTTTTTACTGGTTTTGAATATGCACCGAACCTGAGTGCACTGAGCGTGGTAACTTAATGAAACTTTTCTTTTCTCGAATTTCGCTTTATTTTAGAAGTTATAGACAAATTAAAATTACAGAAACAAGCAAAAAATAACCTCCTTCATGACGTCCTTGGTTGCTTGAGTGGCCGTGAACTAGGCGAGGGGTAGTGAGCTCAGCGAGTGCTCACGGCTGCCGCACTCCGTGTCGACGGCTCGAGAGGGCGCCACTAAAGCATGTTCTGGATAGGCTCTGTGAAGCAGGCAGTCGGGGCAGCTCGCATTGCATTTGCTGCGCGATTAAACACTAATTCGGCATGACACTTCATTGGCCACAAACGATGGCAAACACGGGGTAAAGATCAGTTCAGGACGGGAGCCACTTCGCGCTGCCATCGAAAGGCCAAACCACAAGCCAAAGCTGCTCGCCGAAGGCCTTGGAAACCAAGGAGATTAGAAGGGCATGACGTCAGCCGTGTAGCCTCCACAAGCCAAGCTCCCTTGACGCCTCGTCTCTTTCTCATTTTCCTCCTTACCCTCCTCACCTATCGGCCCAGTGCTTGCCGTCTGCGTATATACAAGTCATGCGCGTGTTGCCTACTGTGAGAGCATCGATCTCACTTCTAAATTTTCAGTTTTCTGGATTACACACTCGCGGCATACCTTTGACTTCGGTGGGACCGGCATGGCAGCCACAGCAGCCCAAAGGCGCCGGCGGCGTCTCCTTGCGGGCAAGGCTTGCGGGGGCGTTGGCCGGAACAGCCGGGCGCACGTACCACGTGACTACAAGGGCCAATCACGGCGGCCTCTCTCCCCTTTCCTCCTCTCTTTTTTCCTCCTCGCGGCTCTGTGTTCTCCGCCAAATGTATATACGCTTCACGCGTAGCCTTCGATCTGATAAAAGCTACCGGACGGTGCGCGCGCAAGCCTGCAAGGAATCCTACTACAATCAACCATCCATCTCGCACGTGACATGTCACGCGCACCAATTGCCAGAGAGATCTGGGGTCACGTTGGGCACAACATCGTTTAAACTTTATGACTAGGCTTCACACATATTGCAACGTGCCCCCTCCTAGTACTTATGCGGAGGGCGAGTTCGTCTGCTTCTTGCGCAGGGGTTGCGGTGACGTCAGAACGCCGAGCTCTGATTGGCTCAAGTGGAAAGAGTGGGTCGCCGAGACCCACTATCTGAGCGTTGTCTGCCCCTTTCCAACGTCGTCTGCTATTCAACAGCTGTCTTACCTTTACGAGCGAGCTCGACTTCGCCTTTTAGAGGGGACAGACGAAATAACTCGAGCGGTACAATGTGTTTTTGTGTAACAACTAGCAGACACGTATCAAGAAGCGAAGCCAAAGGACTCGCGGGCGAGGTGGCCGACGCGCCGAGGTTTGTTTGCTAACAACCGAGAACGAGGGTGGTTAGTGCCCGCAAGTTCCCTCCTTCCGTGTGTGGCGTCGAGCGTGTCGCGGAAGTTATGTCGTAGACTCGTTGACACCAAGAAGTGATTATTGTTTTTATTTTTGGCGAAATTTTATGGAAACTTATTTTTCTATGCCCTAGTTATTTAAAGAGACAAACACTTGCTCGGGGGTGATCCGATGGACTTCAATTAGCCCTCTGTATTTGCTCAAGCGACTTTTTTCTAAGCTTGCTGTTTTAACAGACAGGGATAAAAACACGCTGCTTCCTTCGGTGTAGTGCGCGTGCGGCCCCGGACATCTAGGGCATCACAGACCTGTTATTGCTCTGTTTCGTGTGGCTAGGAGCTGCTTGTCCTTCTAGGAAGGGTGCAAGGTGCAGAGAACCACGCACCTATTTAATAAGCTAGAGTCTCGTTCGTTATTGGAATTAACCAGACAAATCGCTCCACCAACTAAGAACGGACATGCACCACCATCCACCGAATCACAAAAGAGCTCTCAATCTGTCAATCCTCCCAGAAATTTAAAATGCGACACACCGTCGTGAATGCGCCTACCACATCCGAAGACTCAGCACGTTTTCATTTCCCCTGGTAACACTGCCCCTTGGACAGCGCCTGATTGGAGCCGACCTCTAAATCACACAGGACAGAAGTGGAACGTTTTTTCTTCTTTTTTAACCAGCAACCACGCGAAGGACTCACAGCTACAGCCACAGCTGCAACAGCACATCCGCCATTGCAGACGCCGAGATGTTTACATCCGCGACCGACCGACACCCCCCCCTCAGAGGAGGCGGAGCTTAGTATAACCTCCTCTCCCACCTTCACACCTCCTTTCCCATGCGCAGAAGACCGAAATGCGCTCACTTGCACGAGCGCATAAACCTCCTTGTTGGGAACGCTCGGAACCGGTCGGATCCTCCAGTCCGTACGACCGCAGCGCCGCCGCATACATCCGGGACCTTTCTACGCTCGCGCTCGTTGGCGCCCGATCCCACAACAGCTTTCTAGTATGCGCCGCCTTTTCCACCGCTTCGTGGCAGGTATGTCGACGGGTCATTTCTTGTTTCCGTACTTTCTAAACTGCATTTGTTTCTTTTCAGATTTAAAATTGTGAACAAAAACTACTTTTATAAATAATTGAAACGGTTTGCGCCACTTATATTTTGTATTTCGACAAAAAAGAAGCTTTTAGCAGCTCTGACCAGTAGTAAGCCCAGGAACCTAAGACGTCACATATCGCGCGCTTTCGGCACTGCGGGTCACCCCCATAGGTGGAGGAGGTTTCCACGTCGTCCGGTTAAAATATGAGGCACTGATATTTAGTTACTCTCTCCATGCCCGCTGGCTTGTCCGAACCCCGTGGGATGTGGAAACCGCAAAAAAGGTACACTTAAATATGATTGCAGGCAGGCACGTAGCCAGGATTTTGTTTCGGGGGGGGGGGCCCGCCCATGACAAAATGCTGTATGAGGGGGAGGGGGAGAGGAGGTCCCAGCAAAATGGAAGATTTCGGGGGGCCCGGGCCCCATGGGCCTCCCCCTGGATACGTGCCTGATTGCAGGGCCCCTTTAAAGGGGCGGTGCAACGATTTTATGATTAAAAGAGTTTGCATCTTGTCATTTTTACGTTGTTTATCGTGTACCGGAGGATAGAAAAAACACCTCCTTTATTAAAAAATGTCACGATTCCGCTGCATAATCGCAAAGCAAAAGTCTAGCTTTTCCCCCACCTGCAGCCCCAAGTGGCAGCCGAAGGAACTACGGCGAAAAGATTACGTGACCTCACTCGGCTCTAAGCTGCAGCATAACGCCCGCTAATGTCAGCGGAGAGAGGGAGAGGAAGCGTCCTCCGAGATAGCACACTGGAAGCTACACGGCACTCCGAATGACGTCACTGGGAGTGCGACCAGGTGTGGCCCTGAAGACTGGGAGTGAGTTGAGGGGTGCCCGAAATGCCAATATTTATCTTTTTTTACGCATCAACTAGGACATGCAGGCGAAATTGGTTTTCGGTTCTTTACTTCAGAAGTGTCAGAGGGCAACTTCCACAAATCTTTGACCGAAGTCCGGAAATCGTTGCACCCCCCTTTAAGCGCAAGCGAGGCCGAAGCTACAAGCGGCCAAACGCGTACGTGCATGTGGCCCTGAACAGTGCTTGCACTTAATGAGCGCGCGTGCTTGGCAGGGACGCTGAAAGCCCGGAGCTCGCTCTTGAAGCTTCTGTCACGATCACACTTATGGTATGGTATTGTCGTGTATGAAAAGGAGTTAAAACAAGCGACTCTCATTGTCGTCGTAGATATAACAACTCCGACACCTCCAACGCATGCTATTACTCGGGCGTCCCACTGCGATATACCGATTATCGTCCAGCCATAGTCTCCTTTATACTGAAAATGCACCCAATTTCTGGCTTCCTCATGCTTTGGCGCCGTTGTGCCTGATTCACATAACCACCGCCAGGGGTGCCACCTCTCCATACTACGAAGATGATGATTGTCTAAGATGAGCAGCAACATATTCTGTGGAACATGAATGCTCGCACCGCAGTGTTGTGCAAGACGAAGGCTCACACCGCAAAGGGTGTCGTGCAAACAGTGGGTGTGTGAAGGAATGCGTTGTTTCCAAAAGTGAATAAATGTAGGAGACATTAGGTATGACCCAATATGAATTACAAGCCAGATGGACAAGCAAATGGTAAACTTTCACAATGTCGAAACAGCGAACACTTAAAGTTTTTATTGGCGCTGAGGTCAAGGACCAGGTGAAGGGCAGGTGAAGATCAAATGCAATGGCCAGGGTCCTCTGGGGTTACAATCGCTACAAAGTCCCCTAAGCAATGTGGACCATGTTAGCTGTGTCCAGGCTCAGGTTTCATAATGACGTGCTGTGCCTGTCCTCAGGCACCCGTCACTACCTCTCACTACCTCGAGCTGCGAGGGAGTCCTGGGGAGGTCAGCCACTCAAACAGCACCGAAAGATGCCGTGGAAGGGTAGATGGTCTGATCCAGCTTTTTTAACAACAGGAAGACCCGAACCAAGCTGGGCGTCAGCGAAGCCTCAACAGGATGCCGAGGCTTTATTCAAACGAGCTATAAGGAAGGCCTTTCTAGACAGGCATTTCTTAATGTCCGTTGCGAAAAGGTGCCTACTTCATATTTTGGAGTAGCATAAGGTAGAATTTGGGACGCAGTCTTTTCTCAAAATGGGCTTTAGTCACTCCTCATGGTTCTGGGTGTTGCTTGGGCTCTCGGGACATGACAGTCCCGGCACCTCCTTTGGAGAGTCTGCATAAAACGCAAAAACAAGTGTGGAAAAAAAAGCCTAAATGCGACCCACACTTACCACGTCAAATGCCCAAAACAGCACCAAGAATGTACGAGAGGCTTAGTCACTTCGTTCATGTCGGTTAAGTTTTCTGTCTTGTTAGGGGAAAGTGGCACACCCTAATGGTGGTAGCTGGCAACTGGCAATTGAGCAGGCATTATCAGTATAAATAACTAGCCGCTCGTGTTTATACGGAGCAGAAGTTTGTCCGCTTCTTTTGCAAGGGTTGTGGTGATGTCAGAACGCCGAGCTCCGATGGAAGGACAGTGGCTAGACCTCAAAGCAAGCTGCCTTCAGGTCTACCCACTATCCTTCCATCGGAGATTGTCGTTTTGACGTCAACACAACCCCTGCAAAAGAAGCAGACAAACTTGCGCTCCGCATACAAACTTGCCCACTGTTCACAAGCAGGGCTGACCAAGCGTTGCTGTAGCAGAAATATGGCACTCTTTGAACAAGCATTCACTGCCACTATGGTGCATTGCTTGTTGTGGCTAGGTGAGAAAGGCTGCAAACTAGAGATTCCTTGCAAATAAAACTTCTCTTTAAAGGGGCCGTGCAACGATATTCGCTTGGAATGTTTTTCACTTTACACAAGCTTACTGGCACTAGAGCCACTGACCAGGAAACTCCTTTGTTGCAGTGTAATTTCAAGGACAAAAGCGAGCATTTGACGTAGCTGGGGAGTCTCAGTACCCCCCAGTGACGATGTTTGAATGCGGCTCATAGACTGGACCCGAGCATTGCGCAAGCACTCCATTTGGGCTCGTGATAATCAATAGCTCAACAAGCATTCAGGTAGTGGCCTGTGTCCACTCGCTGCAATGACGACAATAGCCGAACCATAACAATGTCTGGAACTCGGCGCGTGTCCTGTGTTTTGCCAACCCCAGCGCATGGCTATGATCAACACTGGCGGCATATAATTGGCTGCAGATCACGTGGCCGCTTTTCTGGCTGCGAGTTGAGGGGGTGAATGCTGCTCATTTTTCTTTAATTGTTTTTACTACTTCTATCGTATGTGGTGAAAAACTAACGCGTTTCATAGGTCATTAACGTTGGTGATTCATTCTAAGCGGTATGCACAAAGTACAAAATTTGTTGTCATCGCCTGACAGCATTACCCGGTAAAGGACGTGCAAGTAAACAAGGGTTGAGCATGTACACGATTTATTGCAGTCCGATTTAAAATGGCAAGTGATGGCCAAGCAAGTTTCTTCTGTATGTTTGTTTAAACTACCGAAAAAAAAAATGTGCTTATGAAAATGACGTTTAAAAAGAGAAACTTGACTTTGTGACGATCGTACAGCATCACGGCGAGGTGGTTGAGGCCTCTGGACGGAACACTGCACTGTTAACACTTTGTACGACGCGCAAGGGGAAACACACCACAGTGCATCACAGCATTAAATAACGAGCGACATTTAGAAGTGGTGGTGGTAGCACAATCAGTCAACAGATGCCAGAACTCAAAAGGTCTTGCGCACACATGCACAAAATGACCAAATTTGGCACCACAAAGAAGTTATAAATACTAGTAAACGAGGTGCACTTGGGGGCAAGGACCGTGGATAATCTCGGTGGGGCCCAGAACGGCCCTCGAACAAGCGGGAATCTCCCAAAATGGGTCCCGGGGCACAGACACCAGACGTTGCGAAAGGATGCAAGGGACACCCTGTGGTGACAGAACGACATCCAAACCTTGGCTACTTGAGTCCAGTTTTGCCACTTGTGCCTGCAGGCGCAAACAACGCTACCATCCTGTACTCCCAATGCTCGCACAATCTAGAGATCCGCCCCGAAACACGCAACCTCAAAAAGTCCATGTCACATCCGGGAGCCCGGTAAAAGAATACCTCTTTACACTCTACCACAAACGTGCAGAGTAAGGTACATTGGTGCGGGTGTCATCCAAAGGCTAAAAGCGTTCCCCAAAGGAGACCTTAAAAGGTGTGGCGCTAGTAGCTGAACAACGGGTGCGGCCACCTCGTCTGCCTGGTAGTGAGGCACCGTAACATGTCCAGGCTCAAAGGGCACACGACACGCTGACGTGGTGCTCATCCAAGGTGCAGCACAGAACTGGCAGCAGATCGGCCTCGCCCAAACCTCGTCTTCAGACAGTCGTTTCTCGGAAGATGCGAACGGGAGAGCCAGGCACCTTGACCTGAATGTAGCGGGTGGCCGCTTCCTCGGCGGCAGGTCTCTCGCTCCACTCTGAAACGGGTCAGCATCAGCCGTGTGTTCCGCAACTAGACTACTTCTTACTCCGATGGGAGCCCAAGCTATTTCTGTGCTCGGCTAGAGACGCACATATCTGTTCCAATTCACAGGCTGCCCGTTACACTGTTTACAAAATGTCCTAGCTGCTCAAGCTTGAACCTTCGGAAAGCGAGGGAAGCCTACTCCAAACACGCCAGCATCCAGAATGGCAGCGGCCAAAAGATGTCCAGCTTATGTCTCCCTGCACTCCTTCATTTGGTGTATTCCCATGTGCCCCCAGTGCTAGCCTGCCCACGCTCCTCTGTCAGGTCTCTAAACTCGAATGGACTTGAGATTTCACCCGACACCATGACTCCTTTCCATATTCCCCCAACTTCATATCTATTGTAATTCCATAGTGCCCTATGCTTCACTATCGCCGAGTTCCTTTTTCCTTTCCTTAGCATATTCTCTTCCTGTTCTTCTTAATATTGTTTCTCCTCATTCAGCCATACACCTAGATATTTATACTTCTCCACGCATTCTATTAAAGTGTCTTGCATTTCCAGTAAGTTCGCCTTTTCATCGTTATAAACCATTTTTTCTAACTTGTCGCTACTGAATTTCAGGCCCAGGAGTCGCCTTCCTCTCCACAGACTTTAATCAGCTTTTGTAATCCAAATTGGCTATAGGCCTCCTGTGCTCCAGCTTTGAGCGTATTGTGGCGCCCTCTGGTGGTGGGCGATCGAGTGTCTGAGTAGTACAAGTCCTGCAGCCCCGAACAATAACAAACCTGTTTGGACGGCTGTTTACCTCTGCACGCAGCTGTTATTTGTGCATTCCCGTGATCACGACTCAAAATATGTCCCTCATAGTCGTTACCGCACAACCTTACCCTGCGGACCCCGAGCTAGCCGCAAGCTAGCGATTTCTCCTTCGTCCAAGCATGTCGAAACTGGGAGCAACAAGCGCGGCCTCAATACGTTCCAAACATTGCCATCGACTGTACTTTTGTGTCGTCAACTGTCAAGAACAGGAAGGGATTACCCCCGGCGTAAAATTCGGAGATTCCCATCGAAACCGTACAAAGTCGAGCGGAAGGAACGATACTAGCCGCCCAGCGCACTGAGTAGGCGAGACAATTGCTTTTCTCGCCCTCCAGGTTGTTCTGCTAAGCACAAGCGGCCGTGGCATGCATCGAAACATATGTCATGTGAATTTCACGAAGAGGAACACGCTATACTGTCTGACCAGTGAAGCGATCCGATTGAACTACATCTTTTGCAACGTGAGATCAGTAGTAGAAGTGCCGAGGGCAAGAAGCACGTGCTGAAGGCGGAGCTCCTACTGCTCATCTTATGTTTCGTCAAGCTTACAGCTCAAATGCGCAAGAAGAGCTGCAAGAACTCGAGAAGCAGCATGCAATAGGAACGATCTGTTTGGCCGACAGTCGCAGCTCGATCACTTGCGTCTGCTTTTGCGCATTTTGAGGTTGGTCATCAGCTGATTGCGTTGGCTGTACAGAGGGACTGCAAATTGGGAGTTTTTGCTTACAAGGCTGTAACGTATCTCGTAATGCTCACCTCAAGCTCGACATCATAGGAAGCTCACTGTTTTTGCAAGTGACAGCGTGCCTACACCAAATTTGCGGCTTCTTGTATGCCGTAGGCGCAGTTTGCAGTAGCATGCATCGCTGAGTTTCTTCCCTTTGCGAAGTGTTAAGGAATGAAAGAAGCTTTCCACGTTAGAAATTGGCTCGATTCCAAGCTGTCAAATATTCGCAAGGGAGGAATTCATGCCGCCGGCGGACGTCTTCATGCGGGAGGAATTCCAATGCGCTAGTTTGTACTACCCAATACCGATAAACAAATCGTAAGGGGCACTGCAGCCGGTTTTCCCGCAGCGCCTCCTGGGCAAAGCAGGAGGCCTATCTGCTAGCAGTACAATGTCATCTGCGCATAACAATCCTGGTATAATTTGGTTTACTTTTTTCCATCTTTATATACGACACATAAAAACCTAAATTTCACTCTTCTAATTTCTTTTCTATACTACTCGGGCATATCATAAAAAAAAAGGGCAATAGTGGACAACCCTGCCTAAGCCCTCTTTTTATTGCTGCTGGTACCGTTATTTCTGTTTCCCCATGTTAGAACCACTTTGTTATTCGTGTATACCTGTCGTAAAAGCCTAACCAAATGTGCATATAAATCATACTCTCTCAGTTGTGCCCATAGTTTTCCTGACTCACATTTTCGTACGCCCTTTTAATGTCTAGAAATGCTATCCATAACGATCTTTTCCTCATCCCAGAGCCGTATATGTAGAGAGTTTGGTCAATGGGAGGTGCGGGCAGAGCCAGGGCGTGCGGCAGACGCAGAAAGAGGGCTTGGCATGCTCTCTTGACCAACCAGAAGCCGAAAAGAATCCCCTTGCGGGGGTAGCGAGAAACAGTTCTGATCAAAGGTCTATGTTCGTAAATGGTTTTAATAAGCGCGTAAGAGTGAAGTGTAGTAACTCTTTGTGGTTTAAAATAGGGTGCACGTGTTGTTTTGATCATGATCATGCAGAAAGATGTAAGAAACGAATGCGCCGCTCAACTCTGTTTTGCTCGGACAGAGTGTGACCGCTCGGACGGCAGATTCCCGGCCCTCGGCGCTTGGCGGACGGATTATGTCGATCGTTCTGCTAGTCGCAGTCTTCCACCATCATTTTGGATGAGCGTGATTGAAACATCACGTGTACCATATTTTCAGTCATCGAGAGTTACTCCAATGCAGTTATCAGGTTTGTTTTTCGCGACCACCGCCAGGGTATTATTTACGGCTTCTGGTTGGTCAGATTCGAATTTCTGAAGACGCCCTGGAACACGCCCAGCCCGCTTTCGGCCAATGGCGCCTCCTCATTTGTCTCCTATACTTCCCAACGAATGGCCAAACTCTCTACATATACGGCTCTGCCTCATCCGTGCCACCTCTATACGAGCGTTGCTCACTGTTGCCAGTAGAGCGGCATCCAGTGATTCGGAGGTGTACGCGCAAACTTCAAAATTCATTTTCCCCAAAGAAAATTAATATTTTGACAAGATACATCCTAGACAAGCTCAGGAATGAATATTTAGTGCACAATGAAAATTTGATAAAAACCAATAACCACAATTGTTTAAAAAAAAAAAAAATTTCTTTCTAGAAGAATTCTTAAAGGGGTTAGGACACACCACAAATAAAATATGAGAAACTATACTGCTAGGACCCATTGTATGTTCCTATATTTCCGCTAAATATGTTTTTAAAATGACACTATAGTTTCGTGGATAAATCAATTTATATGCGGGACCCTCGGATCCATTCCATTCGAAGATACCGCAGTGTTTGTTGGGTCGATGACGTCATTCGTCCAACCTGCGGCGGCCCCTTGCAAGCACTCGCTGACTTGTCTCTCTCTCTCGGCGTCTCAAGCTTCAGCTTCCTCGTTTCCCTTCCGCGTTCTGAGCACGCGGTTTCGAGACGATGACGTCTACGGCATCGCTTGCTTCGTGTCTTCGACACTGATCGCAGCAGCGATGAAAGTGATGTTATTGAAAGATGTTAGAAGCTGGTCATTTTGACTTCGACCCGCTCGTGACCAACTCCAGCAACGACGCCAAGATCGTCACGCATGAACTCGCCGTTGTCTGTCACAATCTCAAACGTGCATGCAGACTGGAAGATCAAAAGGCGAAAGGACAAGAGCAAGAGTACAAGTTGGAGTAGCCGAGTAGTGCAAGAGTGTGCGATCGTACCACGGCGAGGCGAGCTTGGGCGAGCATGGGGGCGCCTAGGATGAAAGAGCGTTTAACTAAATATGATGATCACGTGGTTGATGGTCACCATGGTGTGACTAACTTGAGAAGTGCTGCTTGGTCTCCAGACGCAAATGATCAACATTCGTAAATCAATTACTACAATTACTAGAGCTCTAAAAATCGCGAAACTTTGCGTATATTTCAAGAATAATCTACCCGTTTAAATTTACGTGTCCTAACCCCTTTAAGAGTCGCAAGATGAAATGCTTCATTTTGGCCGCCTAATTTTTCTTTTATCCAATTTTACCCAAAGAAGAAGAAAAAAAAAAAAAAGCCGAACATTGTGTTGTTGACGTTTTGGTGACATATTTGGATTAGGATTCGTTACATGTTGCTTACTAAATGCCGCTGTGGCGGCATCACTATTTTATTGCACGTTCATAAAAGAGCAAATGAAAATGAACATTGGTTGATGTTCAGCAGCACTGGAGCAGTGTCACTTGGGCTGCTTTGGCAGTAACGCAGCAGTGGCGACGAAGAGGCGAAATCATGAGCCTCGCGGTGCCGCCCCCTTCTTGGCTGCTCTCGGAAAACCTGCTATTCCATGGGAGCAACTGAGCGACATGTGTTTCACAACTACTTGCTTGCTACGGGAGGCGACGCCCACGGACCTGCTCGGCGGAAGGCCCTACTGCTACACTGCCTCGGGGTCAAGGACCAAGAAATCTTCTACACCCTTTCTGAGATGCACCCTCCGATACCAGAAGCGAGTGAATCATCTGAAGGTCAAAAGGCATCCACTGCACCAGACAAGTACGATGTCGCTCTGGCGGTCATAAAGAGCTACCTCGCGGCAACTTCAACGTGGTCGTTGCAGGACATCGCTTTGGGCAGCGGGCGCAACTACCCGGGGAATCCATCGATGCAATTGTTGCCGAACTACGGGACCTGTCGTCGAAGTGAAAGTTTGGATCCATGGTGGACAAATTCATCCGAGACTAACTGGCCGCAAACACGTCGACCTAGCAGCGCTGAGAATGGCTACAGGGTACTTGTCTCACCCTCGACTGTATATGTGTTGGTCATTGGTCGTCTGGTCGAAGAAACAGTCCACTACTCCAAGGAACACGTCTTCAGTGGTCCTAAAGGTGGATGCTTCCCTACGTTGTGCGCCGAGCGATCACTGCGTTCACAGGAAAGTGAGCCTTCGTCTTCCTCCCAAGAAAAGTGCTACCGTTGCCGGTCGTCGGGACATCTTGCAAATTCCACTAGATGTAAGAGGCAAAACGATGTAAGTTCCACTAGATGTAAGAGGCAAAACGTGCGCTGCATTCGGAAAAGTCTGATATTTCTGTGCTGTCCATCATTTTATGTCAACAGAGTTGACAAAAAATAAAGCAGTCCATAAAAATCTTGCAATACCCAAGTGTCCTTACTATATAGTATCAAATTTGAAAAAAAATATTGTCCGAATATCACAGTCCATCATTATACTAGCTGCAGTTTTGTTCATAAATATTTACTGCAATGTCTAGTTGTTACATCAGGACTCAACAAGTTCCTTTTTAAAAATACCCCGTGCCTGCGTGTGTAATGTCCCTCTCTGGAGGAATGCTTTGCCCTTAGTATGTGGGTGCAATGAAGCAACAAATGCAAAATCACGATGCTTACTTTGCGGTTGTCACTTCACTGTAGTACACCAGTACGCGGTGAGAGGCGCACTCGATAAAGCTCTGTCAGAACAGACCACACACATGAGACATATTGTGAAACTTACAGGTACTGTCAGTGTTTGATGGAGAGATCAAATGGTATGCTAGTTGAGGTGATCATTCAAAGCTCGTCAAAATCGCACTAGCCAACCGTATCGATCTGGCCGAGTAACAGAGACTGAGCTATCACATGTTCTGTATTAATAGGGTGCACCTAAGTCTTGGCACAATGTTGGCGCAAATTTCTCACATTTTGGCGAAATGTAGCAGGATGGTAAGCACTTTGGTGCAGTTTGGCACATATGGTGCAGCACTCTTACTATCATTAGGAATTTAAAAAAAAAGATAAAGAGAAAAATTTGTTTCTTTTAATAAAGCGGGTTCAAAATATAGTTAAATGTAATTTTGTATGACATTTCAAAAATCATATAAATTATTTCATGGAAATAAATTAACCCAAAGTGGTACCAGTCGATAGCACATGTATAATACTGCAGGTGCATAGTATTTAGGAAGCAACATTTGTGATGAATCCTAAAATACAAGGCTCCGAATATGTCACCAAAACATTAAAGGTGCAATGTTTGGCAGTTTTCATTTCTGGCATAAAATATGCCAAGGAGTTTAGATTAAATGAAAAAATAGGCCACACCTAATTCATTTATTGAAAAAAAAAAATATTGCAAGTGTTTTTGCTTTTCTTTACTATTTATAACCGACAGAACTGGGTAAAAAAAAATCAAGCAGCCAAAATGAAGCCTTTCACATTGCTCTTAAAAATTTCCGTAAAAAAAAAGTTTTCTAAAAGAATTAAAGAGTGCCTTTTTTAATTATAGAAATGGGGCTATTATACAGGGTGTTTCAGAGAACGCAGGCCAAATCGCTCCTGCGTAAACTACTCATCGCAAGGAAAAAAGGCTTGTGGCATTTTGGTCCTGGGCCACGGGCCCATTTAGGAAAATTTAAATTAAAGTCCGGGATAATTAAGTTGTTAATTATTTTTGCATAATTAACTTTTTTAATATTGTGTTCAAGGCCATGGTTTAAATTAGAAAATTGCTCAGCATCATAGAAAAATACTAAATCAACAAATTTCAGAACGACAGAAGGCACGCAAAGCATTTTACGGCTTTCTGAAAAACCGCACAAATTCGACGGGTTTTAAGTTTCGGTTTGTTATCGGAGCGCACCTCGGCCCCAGCGGCACCGCGCCCCGTGGAGAGATAGTGCAACCAGCCTCTGCTGCGTCGCGCGACGAATGCGCAGCAGGGGTTGGTTGCACTATCTCTCCACGGGGCACGGTGCGGCCGGGGCCGAGATGCGCTCCGATAGCAAACCGAAACTTAAAAACCCGTCGAATTTGTGCGGTTTTCAGAAAGCCGTAAAATGCTTCGCGTGCCTTCTATCGTTCTGAAATTTGTTGATTTAGTGTTTTTCGATGATGCTGAGCAATTTTCTAATTTAAACCATGCCCTTAAACACAATATTAAAAAAAGTTAATTACACTAAAATAATTAATAACTTAATTATCCCGGACTTTAATAATTTTCATAAATGGGCCCCTGGCCCAGGACCAAAACGCCAGAAGCCTTTTTCGTTGCGATGGTGAGACTTCGCATGCGTTCTCTGAAACACCCCGTATATAATTTATATGAGGCAAATCAAAATACCCACCCTGACACGCATTCAATTTCAAATGAAACCACCCAGTAGCAGTTGCTAAATTTTTGCACGAGACTATAACTCTGCAAAGATCCATGCAGGGAGTCAGCTAAACCCACAGGATTCCATACCTAGGCGATACAAAACTAGGCAATATAAAAAGCAAAAAAAAACAAGCCACCCTCTTGAAGTTATGGGCGGAAAAGAGTGGTCTTGTTGATGTGGCCATATGTACTATATTAATCACAGTTTATTTGGTTATTTAGAGGGAACACGGGAGCGCGTGTCATCGGGCATTATCAGAGCACTCCAACGGCCCGGCGTGACTTACACTCCATGCGCATAGGGCGAGAACATATTCTCATTGTATGCATCGTGTCATCTGCTATGCGCAGAATCTCACGTGGAAGCTGCAAGATGAAACTGCATGTACACGAAATCATCAACACAAAGCCATACATGCAACAGTGGCGCATCCAATTTTTGTTTCTTATATTTTATTGAAAGGATGAAGGAACAGTGGCATCCAGTGCACTTGAGAAGGGTATAAAGTTGCTTGCCCTTACACTGCCGTCAGAACGATTGCAGCATGTCGTCACGATCAGAGTTCCGGACAGGTGGAAAATAATTGAGATCGCCCAAAAAGGGTGCTCACAGCGGGCCATCGGGGCTCTTGTGAATAGGCCTCTGAAGACTGTCAACTGCATCGTTGAAGCTTTTTGATATGAAGGTCGAGTCCACAATGCACCTCGGGGTGTCCGCTAAGAGCGATGACCGAGAACCCCCTTGCTTTCTTCCCAAGAAGCCCGTTGGAAACCTCGGACAGTCAGTTGCAGGACCAAAAATGCATGGCGCCATGGCAGTCACCCGCAGCTTCGAGCAGAAGCACTTGACTTTGCAGTTGGGCACGTGTCGTGGACAGCCAACGACTGGCTCGGTCTTCTCAGATGAGTCCATGTTATCCATGAGGCCAACACGCGCGTGTGACTACCTCAATCGTGCCGCTCCAATATGCCACCTGTTTTAGATCCATTGTTTGCACTGCGCAAACGTGTCGTCCTTTGTTGGCCTTCTCACTATGCATTCATCATTCTGCGAGCTGCGATTTTGTTCAATAAAAGGTTGTAGTTTCGTAAGCAATACATTTTCTCTTGCCATATTTATTCGAATCTAGGCCAGCATCGATTCTAGGCCGACCCCAGAAAATCAAAAGATAAACATTAAAAAAAAAAATCTTTGATATTAACTTGATCAAAAGAAGAAACCACATTAAAAATGGACTAATATTTATTCCGATACAGAAAACTCGCAAAAACGTCCAGACCTTCATAATCAGTTGATTCTTTGTCACTGAAGTTTCTGGCAAAGTGACGTTTGTCACTACATACTAAACCCTAATCGCTTCGAGAACCTTTGGACCCAGCCCCGGCTTTGAACTCCGTTCAGGGCACACCTCGCGCTTTTGGAACTTTGCTCGCTTTTGCTCAAATGATTTCTGTGGTCACAAGAAGTACCACTGCTCCGAGTTCTGATGAAGCTTGCGACCTCGGTGTCCACTTCCAGACGTAGACCTCTCCGAGGTACTGAGAATGTCATCCTTCACTCATCAAACAGTTGAGCACGTCGTTTCCTACCAACGACGCATCAATCTTTCGTCCACACGAAGCTTTGCTGGGCCTTGTTGATCGCTCTGCTGCCAAAACGGCTTCTCGTTGAAAGCCGCAGTGTAATGGGGTCAACTTGTCGGTGTCATCGTGACGGGCGGGAACAAACCACGACCTCGCGTAAAACCATTAAAACTGGTCCGAGGTGCACGGCATTTGTGGTACCATACCATTCACTGAACAGTCTTCCCAAGCATACGACGCGAATAGCTAAGATGGCGTCGAGGGCGCGTCGATTTCAGGTAGTTCCGGGACGCAGCCACAAGATGGCGTAGAGCAGTGGTTCTCAAAAGGGGGTCCGCAGACCCTTTGGGGATCCCGAGGACCTTCTTAAGAGCCCGTAAAGCCTTCAAGCAAGTAATTTAAGAAAAAAACATTAATGCTGGCTGTTTTACATGTGCACTGAGTAAGTAGGGTTGATTAGTCTGTTTCAGAGCTTCAAAGTTGGCCTGCATGCACTTATTATCCCCCCTCCTCCCTGGTGGATAGGGTCCCCATCACACGCACAATTAAACTTTCCTCTCGTCGCACGCGTGAAGCGCATGCGCACGCAGTTGCGTACCAGGTTGTTAGGATGTTCTGATAGTGCTTGATGCCACATGCTCCCGTGTTCCCTGTAACTGTGACTAAAATAGTACACTGCACGAGACTGTTAGTGCAAACGTGACTTCGGCCTTTTTTCACATTTTACTTCGAAAGGGCAGGTGTCATAATGTACCACTAAGGTTAGAACCCCAACTGAGCACTTTCACCACCTTAGTAGTTTTGATGACAGTCCTTCAATACTCCAAGAAAGACGGAAAATACCGGTGACGACCTGTTTGTGCTAACAGTGTCACGGAGTGCACATGCTTTAGAAACTGACACCCTTGAAAGTTAAAATTGGGATACTGCAAATAACAGGCTCGTCAAGATAACA
Source organism: Ixodes ricinus (assembly GCA_037355805.1). Classification (NCBI taxonomy): domain Eukaryota; kingdom Metazoa; phylum Arthropoda; class Arachnida; order Ixodida; family Ixodidae; genus Ixodes; species Ixodes ricinus. The sequence goes on from JAZHYW010021651.1 coordinate 155,620, forward strand.
TCATTCCGCTAAGTTGGCGCATTGCTGAATAAAACCCAACAAAACAGATGGTGCAAAAGTATGCTATGCATACACCCACAAGTATAAAACAAAAAAGATAAAATAAATAAATAAAATCTTAGTACCACAAAACCTTTGCACATTCACATTTTGCTCTGGTGCTCGTACAAATGGGCACGCGTCGTGCATGCACTCAAAAGATCCACATCAGCATCTGCTGCAACTAGGTGCCAACAAATCCGCAATTCAACGGGGAAGAAGAGGGAATAAGAGTGAAAAACTCACCAACACAAAGAAGCACATCAAACCTATTCTGACTGGGCGGTTGACTAGAGGCGTCATGCACCTAGACACGAAGAAAAAATACTCCAAACTACCACGCTCAAAGCAAATGTAATGCTGGAAGGAAAAAAAAGAAAGCATGAAACCAAGGTTACCGGGCAAGAAAAGGGCAAGCCAATGTGTGAGGGATCCTGGCAGTGCACTCACATCATGCAGCCAATGGGTCATGCGCAGTCAGAGGACGTGGCACGCGGGGCAGCCGCCAAGCAACCTGGGCGACTGCGTGCCGCCGGCGCTCGCCTTGTCTTTGGCTGGGAACGTACCTGCAGCCGAGGGGGCCATGCGGAAGCACAGGGCCACGGGCTGCAACGGGAAATGCAGTGTCTCCCTCACCTCCCTTCGGGGCTGGATTCGGTCCCCAATCTAAGCGTGCTAACCGCTCTTCCAGTCTCCAACAGCAGGGAGGAAAAGCCACTGTTTTCTTGAGAGCCATGCAAGTTGGGATTCCAGATTGTTTTCAACGCTCCCAGTTAAAATAGATTCAATGCATTTGCACCTGGATATTCTTTCTTTTTATTAACAATTTGAAACAAGTGGAAATGTTACAAAAATTACCTCCGATAAATCCCAAATCTCTGTGAAATGCAAAGTTTAACAGACTAGACACCGACAAATGCTGAAATTGTGGCAAAAATAAACTCTAAAAGACACCCTCCAAATGTGAGCAAAAATAAACTCTGAAAACCCAAAACCCTACTTTTCTTGCACAATGTGACATTGTACTGGAAGATAGTGGTTTTGAACCAGAAGGCCCACCTTCACTGTGCAAGCTCCAATTCATTCACGACTCCAAAAACTGTTTTGGAAACCCCCAGCTTCGTCGTTAGTTTTGTCTGGAACATCTGGCGACATACCTAAAAGCATGCAAACTCGCACAAATAGCAAAACTGCGGGTTCTGGTTAGACCAGTCGCTCTTCAGTCGTCCTTTTCTTACACCCAATTAAGGCACAGTCTGGAATAACGAGCTCCAAGCGAGAAGGCTGAACCGAGATAACTGTGATAAAGGGCTGTATCCTGCGACATCAGCAAGCATCCGGTGGGAGAAAGCTTTTGGCTCTAGACTCTAGAGCAGTGGTTCTCAACCGTTTCGCGGACCCTTTGTGGATCGGCGGAAATCACGGAAGATCCCGTTCGTGGTGAGGGGAAGGGAAAGATTAATTATGATAATCATTTGATAAAGGAATAAAGCTAAGGGCTAGTGTGAAGTAGACTTTTATCACTGATATACACACGAGAAAACTCGCCCAAAAATTGGAAAGTTTCTTCCCAACCTAAAAAAGACAACTTTTATTATCAGGGCTTGACTAATAAAGCAGGGCTTCGCAGGCCTCAGGGCTTTGCAGACCCCAATTTGAGAACCACTACTCTAGAGCAAAGTATGATTATCAGCTGAACCATTGAGGAAACAGCAGCTAAAGTGGGCAAATGGAATATCAGACCACATGCCATTGAAAAGAAAACAAGCCCTCTCGTTACTGAACGTTCCATGTTTTACAAATAAACAACCACCCCTAGAGAAGTCATTACATGGCTGAGCATGCCGTTGTTTTAGTGAAGCTATCTGATACAATGAGTCCACACGTTCCTATAACAGCTGGTTTGGTTTATAGACAAATAAAACTTTCCAAGCTTTTTTTATAAAGGCACATTTCGCAACTCAAATGCAACGGCACTGCCGTACTGAGGTGCACTGAGGAGCTGAGAAAATTGGATTCCGTCACATTCTTTGGCTCGTGTGCTTGAGGTGTTTCTCCCATTTGATTTCGAGAGACTGCGAGTGAGGTGCACTCACCTTGTGGTCCCCCATGCACACATCAGCGCCCATCACTTGGTAAGTCACGGGGGCTTCCCAGATTCGTCCGTGCCCTGCAACGACACTTGATTGGCACCAGTCGTCCACCAAAGGCAGATCCCGCTTTTCGCCGGCTAAACCTGCCTCTGCCGATAGCACGAGCCTTTACAAAAGGCATCAATGCAAATGCTGGCGGCAGACAGCTCGCAATAAAGTTCTTCTTTCACCCCAACGCACCCAGAGGGTGCTCGTCGCATGGCACAATAGAGGTTGTTCTGCACAAGGGGCGCTTTTACCGTGTACACCAATGCCCTGGCTGCCTTGCTCAGGAGGATTCGGTCGCACCAAGCCGGGCACCGTGTGTGCATGTAGCTGCGGGCCCCAGAACAGTCTTCCTTGAACGGGTAGCTGCACACGCAAGTCCAGAGGGGCATTCAGTGGAACCACCAGTTATTTCCATAGAGCCAGCATTTTTAAAACTTTGGACAGGCCTTTTCCAAAGCGATTCTGCACGCACTTTGTGCGGAAACCCTTCTATGCCACGAGGATGTTCCTTATTCATTCCTGGATATACTCATTACTTAAAACGGGCTTCTATGTGATAAGGTGTCAATAGCATTAAGGGAGGACATTGGCCTAAATTTAAAATTTTTATAAAAACTTTGTTTTTCAAATTTGAGGTTTTCGGTTTTAGAAACTAATTATACACCCTTATACTAAATTTGATAACCATACACCAGATAGTTACGTTGATATAAAATATTTTCAACACATTGTGAGGCAGTAACAAAGTAAAGGAGTTCAATGTTTGGATGCATTTTTCTCAGTTCCACTTTTTGCTGCAAATTTTAAACGAAGGAATCTTTTGTTCAAAAGTAAAAGTATTTCGGTACCACAGTCAAGATGTTACTTGACTGAAATTTACTGGGGAATCGGGCTATCTACTTTATTTTAAGTTCAAGTCCTCATTAAGAAAAACTGTTTTCAAAAATTGGCATAGGACAGATATGCATCTTATATTCTGAGGTAATAACTGTTCCTGAAATATTTACATTTGACTTATAAAAATTAGATAGCCCGCAGTCCCACATCCCCCACTTTATATTCAAGCAGTCAGAATGGTGCTTAATGGCTTCCTTTGCATATCATAGATTTCTTAACGAAGAGTGACACATCTTCGTATGCAGGTATGTAAAATTGTCCTAGAGAGATCAAAGTTTGCACAATACACATACATCTGATGTTAAATCTCCCCAGCAAATTTTATTCCGATCACTTGAGTAGTTAAATCTCTAGCCAGTGTCCCCCCTTAAACAAAATGAGAATGATTGAACATACTGAGCTTTGGCTTCGAAGCTACCTCAATACCACGAGCAAGGCTAGTAGAGCTTACGGCTCGATTTTGTAGTTGGCTCACTCCTTACCTTGGTGGGAAGGCAATATCAAACTCAAACAGGCGGTCTTTGAATAAGCTCGGCTCTCTATCATGCTCTTGCAGCTGCAAGAGAAAGCAGAGGATTCAGTCAAGTGCACAGAGACGAAAGAAAGCAAGCTCCACTTGCCCATTTGCCATTGTTCCTGGAAAATGCTTCCTCATGGTCTTGCAGAGAAAAACTTTGCGTTCGACTGTGAGAACGACCTAGCAAGAGCCAGGAGAAATAACACAAAGGTGTCAACCTATGGTAGTCTGTGTAATGAGTGCTGCACAACACCCTGACTTTTTCTGAATTTTTCCGCAATATAATTAAACGAAAATTCAGTGACAAGGCTGTTTGGTAAATGTGTCAAAGAAAGCACAGAGGATAGCAGCATATTTTCGCAAGCCCTTCCCCGTTCACCGCCGATTTCATGTTCTTCGTGACAATAGACAACTCAGCAGTTTGGGATGCAAAGAGAAGGTGCCCGAGGACTCGCCGCTCACCCGGTTCTCGTCTTTGGGGTCCCTGAACAAGACTTTGGTAACGTCCCCATTCTTGCCACTCTTCACCTGGACCGGAGGAGCCTTTCGAGTGATTTTCTGAAAGACACCGTGGCTGTAAGTGGGCACGTGCGAAGGCAGGCGGGAAGCGTGAAGCAAGCTTTGGGGAAAAAGGCGGCGGCATGCAAGACCGAACGAAGGAGCGTTACCTCTACGACAGCTTGCGTGTCGAGTCTAAAATTGAAGTCTCCAAAGATAAAGAAGGGAACTTTGTCATACTTGTCGTTTTGTATCCTTGAAACAAATGCAATTCCAAAGCAAGTCACGCACGTGACTGGACCACAGTCAAGAAGCAACGCAGTATGCGAGGCTCCTGCGAGTTTCACGAGGCAGATAGACTGGGCAAGGGACAGCAAAGGAGCGGTCCACTCACCTGTTCAGAGTGTAGTCAAGTGCACCTTGTCTGTTTCTCGTGTACAAAGAAGGAAACTGAAAGGAAAAACAAGAGGCGCTCAACGGTGTCAACCATGCACTCACAGGTAGCTCCACGCTGGGTCTAGACTCACAGATTCCATTGCTATGAAGTTTGACTCGTCGTGAAACAAATGGATATTGATTAGATCAAATACAGTGCCATGCAGGCTCCACCTTGTCCTCATAAAACCTTTCCTGGACCACTTGCACTGCAAGATCAAGTGGGTGAGGCTTCATTAACAATATGCTCGCTCGTGACCCAGTTCCACTAGAGCCTGTCGAGTCAGCTTCGCACTGAAGCTGTTTGGGTGGAGAAATACCAGAGCTGTCGAATTGAGGAGTATTGCTTTTCCTGAACACACCTGGTATTATGCCTAACGAGTCTCATCAAACACTTAGCTATCAATGGTTTCAATCATTAAGAGGAACTTGTCCATCTTTCAGATAACTTCTGGGGCAGATATGAAGATCGGGACCCTTCCTCGACTCCCGTGCTCCCAGACACTCGACATAAAAAATGCAATCCGCAAAACGCCAATGTCTGCAAAACATGTGAGAATAAATTTATGCATCTACACTGTGTGAAGCTGAAGGAAATCAGTACATTTCCCCAAACTTGTGGCATGGCTCAAAGAGGCCACCGACTTGCAAGAATGATAGAATGTGCACTTGAAACAACATCCGCTAATGCACAAGTGCTTTCCCACTTCCCTTGACAGAGCCGAGGAACCCCTCCCAGTCTCGGGATTAACGGGGTGATGCCCGCACTATACTCTGTTCAACGCTAAGTTGGCAGTGCGGTGGGGGCTACGTGCTCGCCGGACCAATCAACCACCTTCCTTTTAGCATGTGGGTATGGGCGGAAGATAGACACATGACTGGCTCAGCGAGCATGTAGCTTCCACCGCGCTGTCAGCCTAGGGCTGAATGGAGTATGGGGAGTGCTGGGCACAGAGTTTTTCAACAGGGAACACTCGTGTCTCTAGGAACCCAGTCTGACAATCCCCGCGTTAATCTTTGCTCGGCCAGAAACCACACCTGACAACAATGGGGGGAATGACCAATTTAAAGAGCGCATTAGAAAGAAATTACTGCGAGAAGCCTCACCTCGGGAAAGAATTCCTGCGGGAATTTAACTTTTTCTTTGGACAACACTTTCTCTATGTTTCCAGAGTGCACCTCCACCCCCGTGACAGGCAGGAAACGACACTCTGCAGGAGAAGGCAAAACCACAAAAATAGCAGTGTATTCCCACAGGTTTCCTAGCCAACTAGGACAAATTACAACATACCCTGAAAATCCCAGATTTGGGGGTTCTTGAGTGACTGGTGAACAAAGTACAAGTTGCCTAAAGCCTGCAATGTAATAAAGGCAAGGGTCATGTTGAGGGAAAGCGCATCAAGGTCATCGGAAAGCGACACTCCGTCGCAGCTTTGCACAAGGGCTGTAGAGGCTAATGGGCCCCTCTATACTCAGGTCGCTGGAAAAAAAAACAAGAAAACACTATAGGTACGCTACCAGTATTAACACAGAGTGAGTTCAAGATCCCTGAGGGAAGTGTGATGCCACGGACACCATTACGAACATGTACTTCAGAACCCAGTCTGTATAGAAGAACACATCACTAAGAAGAAATTTGAATTGAGAAGAACAAAATTCTAAATGTGCCTCGACGGGAATCGAACCCATGACCCCAATTTTCTATCGTTGCAATACAGTCGCCGACCGATTTTTCGGACTTCGCAGGTACTGAAAAAACGTCCGAATAATGAAGCAGTTAGAAAAATCAGCAGATTAAAAAACTTGCCTTTATTAGGTACGTCTAAGCGGGCTAAAAAAAGCTGTCAATAGTGCCTTGCTTCAGGTTACGCCTGCGCGCCTTGTCTCAGGTTACGCGTCCGTTTCTGTTCGGCCGTTTTCTATTAGCTTGAGAATCGCTGCCTTCTTTTCTAGAGTTATGGTCGAATACTTCCCGCGCTTCTTAGCGACACTTTGCGGCGGTGGAAGAACAGATGGGGCCATGACATCCAAGCCAGCGAGTCCGAAAACACAATTTACCGAGACGAGATGAGAGATGCAAGTCCACGACTGCAGAATGGCGAATGATCAAAGCAAAATCGTAACAATGATAATGATAATAGCGCGCAGCTAGAGAAACAAAAGCCGTAGCATAGCATCATCTAGCGGTAGGACTTAGCAGTAAGCACTGCCAAACCAAGCCAATCCGCGCAGCCAACATAGAATCTGAAATGGCAGCTTCCCAGTGGTGCTTCCCGCTGATCGGTCACAACGATTTTGTCGGAAAAATCAAACTCTTGGACTTTAAGCTGTTTGAAACATTGGTCGTGAATATGCACTATTTCTATCGGGTAGGTCACGGTTCCTCCTCTAGGTCCAAAATACCGAACAAGACCGAATTATCGGTGTCCGAAAAATTGGTCGGTGACTCTCAGTGTACGCTTGCTAGAGTTTTCCTACTTTGTGATAAAAATAAGTGCTTAGTTCTCTTCTTTAATTTTAGTTCTCAATTGCATGTGATGATAGGGATTATTTCTGGTTCTGCTCCGGAAAGTTCCGGAGCAGAACCGGAACTTTTTTCTATGGAAAGAAACTGAAACAACAAAAAAAATGAATAGCAAATTGCTGGGCAATTGTGTTGCACATGAAACATGCGGCGTCTACGCTCTCGGCGCTCTTCATCGGTTAGTTTAGCGACTGGCTTGACGCATGGCATGTACACTCTATAGCAATTCCTGGAATGGAGATACCAAAGCTAACCCGGGTTTTAAAAACATGTGACAGTGCGTCAAGTTGCTATCTGCCAGACGCAGAGTGGATATGCATCACGGGGCTTTCCCGCCAAGTAGCGCCTCAACTCAAGAAGATGTGTCGTGACATGCTGGAAAGACACTCACTAAATAATCTCAATGGTCTGGGTTCAATTCCCACCAGGCACAAATGCTTTCTGACTGCGATGGCCTCTTCCCCCCAACTCAAAAGCAATCAGCGTCGAGCCTACCGGCCGCACTTTTATCCGGGCTTCACTCTTGGGTCTCACACCTAGCCAAAGAATGTTTTAATTCAGACACCCTGGTTACAGCTCTGAAGTTGACGAGTACAGTGCAAATTTAGCCACAAGTTCATGAGCCCTTAGAGAAAGCGCACTGCGTTAAACACTTTCACACCTGCAAATAAAGTTCCGCTTGTGATTTCGTGCATGCAATGCTTCGTGTGTTTAGGAGCCTTTGGCGTACACCAAGTCGAGGCCTAAAATCTGCTGAACCTTGGCGTACTCCCGAACGATTGGTTAGTTGGGAAGGTGGTTCATCTACACAAATCTGGTGTAAAACATAATGCACTCAATCATCACCCAATTCCTTTAACCAGTGTGCAATGCAAATTTTTTGGACACGTCATTTACTCGCAGTTGGTTAACTTTCTTGAATCCAATGACTTCTTTACTACTTCGCAACATGGCTTTAAAAAAAATTTCTCATGTGAGACGCAACTAATATTCTTCACATATGATCTCCATCACTCTCTTGATGACTATTATGAAACTGATTGTGTCTTTTTAGATTTTTCAAAAGCATTTGATAAAGTTTCCCTCAAGCTACTACTTCATAAATTGCAATCACTTAACATTGACTCGAGCATACTTAACTAGATCCACGCCTTTTTTTACTAACCGCCTACAATTCGTCCCCGCTAATAATACCAATTCTCGCACTATTCCAGTCAAATCATGTGTTCCACAGGGCTCCGTGCTTGGCCCGCTACTGTTTCTTATTTACATTAATGACCTGGTACTGAACACCTCTTCTTCCATCTGCCTGTTTGCTGACGATTGCGTAATATATAAAAAAATAACCGACATATCTGACATTACTTCTACAGTCGGACCTTAACCAGATATTATGGTGTAACCAGTGGCTAATGAAACTAAACATTGACAAATGCAAATTTATGAGAATATCACGTGGTTCATCTGTCTCACAATTATCACCTTAACAATAAGCCTCTCGCATCAGTGTCAGGTTACAAATACCTTCGTGTTCATATAACGTCTAACCTTTCTTGGAAACTTCATGTCGAATACGTGATTAACAATACTAATCGTATGTTAGGATACCTTAAAAGAAATTTCTTTCTCGCTCCGTCCTGCCTGAAACTAACCATGTAAAACTCTGATCCGCCCAAAATTAGAATATGCTGCTGCTGTGTAAGACCCCTCACACTCTTCACTAATTTCCCTTATTGAATCCGTCCAAAACCGTTGAGCCCGTTTTATCATGTCAAACTATCACCACACTGCCAGCGTTTCTACAATGAAAACCTCTTTAGGCCTGCCATCACTAATGCATCGCCGTAAAATCTTTAGTTTGTGTCTTTTCAATAAAATATTTCATCGAAATGCTGACCTTCGTCGTAAACTAATTATCCCACCATTCTACATCTCTGCTCGCATTGATCATAGTCATAAAGTTGGTATGCCAAATTTTAAGACTTTGTTGTTTCAATATTCTTTTATTCCCCCAACATCATTGGATTGGAACCACCTTCTCGCCTCAATAGCTAACATTACTGATATTGTTTTGTTTAAGAGGGTTCTAGCTAACATGTGCACATTGTAATTATTATTTTGATGTCCACTCCCCTCTTCAATGTATTACCTTGAGGGTATTTGAAATAAAAAAATTAATGAATAAATAAATAAATAAATCACAAATGAATATACAGGGTGTTTTTAAAGCCGCGAGAGCTAGACTAATGCGGTCTGTGCAGGTAAGTTATACGGCCAGAGAGACATAATATAGGGGACTGATTGTCACTATGAGTCAGATGATAAACTAAAATTAGTTAATTAACTTCTTAAATAGTGAAAAAAGAACATGGTTTAAATTAGAAATTTGCCAAGCATTTTTCAAAACCACTAGAAAGGTAAATTTCTGAAAGATTTGGGGTGCTTCGCAAGTGCCGTGGTGCACTCAAGTTACCCCTCGTACAACGGGTACAATGCTGGCAGTCCAAAAATTGACCGCATCTCCACGCGATGGATGATGTTGATTGGGGCGAAGCTCTGGTGGTGCTTGTCTGCATAGACGCTGAGCCGCAGCATGCGGAGGCTTTCGTTCATTTTCATCCATGTCAGAAAGAGAATGTGTGGTATGGAACGTGGTTATATACGCATTTGAGCATTTGACTGCAGCGCCCTCTCCTGTATAGACGTTGAGCGGCTACATGCAACGTTTCATCCATGACATCCCCAGCTCTTGAGTTACTACCACATCTCAGAGCCCCCTACTCGTCCCGCAGTCGTGGCCGAGTGGTTAAGGCGATGGACTAGAAATCCATTGGGGTCTCCCCGCACACGACTGCGCAAACATATTTGTTTGCATCTTTTTTTTTCTTTTGCCTTACACGAGCACGTGAGCTCACGAGCAGGAGCACGAGCACTGGACGCCAGACAGATGGACGGACAGACGGACGGACGGACATGGCTAGCCCCTAAGGAGCTTTGCCCCTAAAATGTGGACAATAAAAGAGGAAAAAGCTGTGAGGGTTCGCACCACTAGCCTTGTGCCCGTTGCAGCAGTGGTTGAACCACCGCTCTTCCCACGTGCCCAAAATCTTTCTAAATCTTTTCTTCAGTACTGGTTTTCAATGACACTTAGCAAATTTCTGATTGGAAACATATCTTTATCTCCAATAATTAAAAAGTTAGTTAACAAAACTTAGTTAATTAATCAATTTATTGTGACAATTATCACTCTATATTTTGTCCCCGTGGCCATATAACCCCCTGGAAAGACAATATTAATGTAACTTTCGTGGCTTTTTTAAAAGAAATGTAAAGCCTTTAAAAAAAAACAGCCTGTACAATGAATACAGATATTTAGAAAACTTGATGGGTCGCAAGCATATGTGTTCCATTCGATTAAGCTTGAACTAGAGGGGTCAAAAATTGCAAGAAAAACTCCAAACATGCTCCACATTACTTTCTTCTCCCCCACAAAGGCAAGTAGGTATTCACAAGAAATTTGAGGGAACACCTAACCTCTTTGCAGCATCTTGTTCATTTAGCAGCAAAGTAAAAAGGTGTCCTGGCAGTGCTCACCGTAAACTTTTCTATGCAGGAGAAGTCCTCATCTAAGAACACCCGTACTGCCATGTAGTTTGTCAGTTCCTCGCTCGACACTAGTGCCCTGCAAGGAGTCCGTTTCATGCCATCATTTGCACACTGCTCAGCACAGAATGCCCATTCTGTCTGACAACCTTCTTTGGGAAACCAGAGTTTGCTTTTAATGCCGTATCTTCACTGAGCTACACTTTTCTCCTGTCAGTTTCAAAGGCAATAACAAAAAAATCTGCCATTTTTTTCACGCTTTACGCAATAGGTGCTCATAATTTCCCCTCAGAAAAGAAAAATAAGAACAAAATAGGCAAACCTAGCAAATACTTTTTCTAGGCAAGCAACCAAGTTTAGAACCCAGCACAAAAGATATGACCCATTTTGGTGATAAATGCACATACATGCACTCATTCAACATGACTGAACAGGAAACTCAGTTTCAAGAGGTGAAAAAAGACACGACTGTGAATAACCTAGAAACTAATATTGTTATTAGCAATCGACCATTAATAATCTAAACAATCGACCGTGTGACCTTATTTATGTGTCTTGCGGACCTATGTCAAATTGCCTCATGTTTGTACCTGTAATGCGATCGACACGAGTAATTTTGTAGCACCTTTTGGAGCAGCAAAAAGTACTTTTGGAGGACAAGCACACTTAATTTTTATTCATGCCACTGTGAATGTTTTGTGTGTTGGCCTATCCAACTAAAAAAACATGCATGCTTTGCCTTCACACTTCAGTGCAACGGCGGGTTTGGTTTCCTTAAACACATAACTAGCTGTTTAGTTGCACACAGAAGCACTAGGCATAGCAACAAGATGCTGATTGATGAAGGATAATGGACTGCTGTGAATAGTCATTTTAGGTAAAAAATAAAATGTAAACCAACTACCTAGTATATTCCACTAAAATTATGTTAGAAGAACCTTGAGCACACGAATTGATGTTTCGTTTAAATTCTAAAAGTTGCAATAAAAAAACTTTATCCAAACTTAAAAAAAAAAAAATCTTCACCCAGATTTAAAAAAAATATCTTTATCCAGATTTTTACAAAAATCTTCACCCACATTTAAAAAAAATTATTTATCCAGATTTTAAAGAAAAATACTTTTCTCATGAAATTATGAAAATTAATGACATTTTGTATGTAGAACCACATAATAACAGAGATTGGCATGTGAACGATAAGCCAAAGTTGTTCAGGTTATTCCCAAGCTTCCTTCTACTGCTTCACCTAATTTAGTTTGTTTATTCTACTGACTGTACCTCAAATGGATAAAACATATATAAAGGTGTAAACTAAACAATGGAGTTCAAATAAAAAAACAATAGAGCAGTTCATATAAATTTTTTTGCGAGCTAAATAACGAATTTGAAAAAGATATCGCTAGAGTACTGCAGTCTACCACAAACAGCCACAGTATAATTCAGAAATTTTTACTGCAACTAAGAGCTGCTACATTAATACTCACGAAGTTCCTTTTTTTAATATAGCCGATGCATGCGCATTTAATGTCCCGCTCTGGGGGACTGCTTTCCCTTTAGCACTCAGATGCACTGCGGCAAAGCAAGATAAGCAAAATTGCGATGCTTAGTCGCGATTACCACTTCACTGCAGTACACAAAAGCGTGATGAGAAGCGCACTCAAGAAAGCCAACTTCCACGCCAGAGCGGATCAGGAACATAAATAGTGCACAAATTCCGTGTACTTTCAGTGTTTGACACTGATAAAGAGATCAAATAGGATAGATGTTATTTGCGGCGAAAATCGAGAACTCTGAAAATTCGCACAAGCCTACCGTAATGATCCGGACGTGTAGTGGGGCCTTAGCCATCATATTTTCAGTGTTTAATAAAGTGAAATCAAGTTTTGGCGCAATGTTGGCGCAAGTTCCTCACATTTGGGCTAAATAGAGCAGGACGTAGCAGGGCAAGCCCTTTGCGCAGTTTGGCGCAAATGGCGCAGCAATCACATCACTGTTGTACCAGCTGTAGGACTGTCCGTCGAAAGACAATAGACCATTTGCTATATCCCCCAAGTGCCCCGGCCCGCGCTAAATGAATCATGGGAACGGTGTGCCTTCGGCTCTTTAGTGATCGGTATTTTCAGCCATATTCTTGGTTACACAGATTTCGAGCGTAATTCGGAGTCACCCTGAACAAGCGCCTGATATACCCGATGACCTGTCATATCGCTTTCAAAATTTCTCCTCAATGTCAGCGTTTTTGCTACTGTGCATGCTGTCCACCCTTCAACCTGGATGGGCTGTAGAAATCTCTTAAATTATTATCATGCTGATATTAAGTTAGAAACGCTAAAAATGCTATAAACAGCCCTGCGGACTCCGAGCTAAATCCTGGTTTTTGTTTTTGTGAATTATCGGCTTTTTAAAGGGTAACTGCAAAGAAAAAAAGTGTTTTTTTAAACAGCCTAATTGGGACAAGCATGTCACGAAACAAATCTTCCGCGAAAAAAACAAATATTTTCTAGCAATATTTACGCCACAGGACGTAATTTAGTCGGAGTCCCAACCTCTCCGCATTTGAAACTCCCGCTCTTTCGACGCCCGCGGAGTGGCTGGTATACGTCACTCCGTGACGTATAGCAGCTACTCTGCGACGTTTAATAGCAACTTTGTGGCGCGCGATTCAAAACGGGTGAAATAGCCGCAAACTAAAATCAGTCCTGCGCAATAAATATTGCTGTAAAAATTTTGTTTTTGGCGGAAAAATTGTTTTGCGACATGCTTGTCCTAATTAGGCTGTTTAAAAATAACACCTTTTTTCTTTGCAGTTACCCTCTTAGCTAAATTCCTGTTAAAACAACAATAACCAGAATGATAATATTGTAAGAGATTTCTGCAGCTTAACCAGGTTGAAAGGTGGATCGCACGCGGAGTATAAAAATGCTGACGCTTGACCAGCAACTTTAGAAGTAATATGGCAGGTCCTTGGGGTGTATCAGGCTTGTTCAGGTGACCTCAAATTACGCTCAAAAACTGTGTAACCATGGAGTTGGTCGAAAATTAGTGATCACTAGGGAGCTGAAGCGAACACCGTTCCCATGATTCCTTGAGTGCGGGCCGGGGCGCTTGGGAATACTGCAAATGGTCTATTCACAGCAGGTCAATTGATAGCAAGGCAGTTTGTTACATAGGGCATTTCGTCATAGGGAAATTCGCCGCGGTGACAGTTCATCAGACTATTGAAAGAACTTTGTTTTCCAGTGCCATTTTTCTAGTGCCGGGCATTATGCTCCTGAATAAAAAACCTTGGGTAAGGCCCTTATGACACAGATGTTTGGAGTCTCATATAATAACTGGTCGAATCGCCGTTACTTTCGCAATCGACGCTGTCCGATTTCCCGGGACTCCATCCGGGTACGAGTCGTCCCGGTAACTAGGTAATCGGAAGACAGCGGCAAATGTGCAAGTTTGTCAGAACGAATTTATTTAGAAATGGTCACTCTACCCTATAGATACATGTACAGTCGGCATCAAACCTGTCTAGAGCTCGGAACGGCGCGCTCCGGACTGCGCGTGCGACATCTGCCGGCAGACGCTGAGCCCGAGATAGCGCGCCTCTGAGCATGCGCCGCCATGATGCAGCGCTGGGCAGATGCCAACGTTTGTGCTGACCCTTCTGCAGACTCCACCGACCGCCAGAGGAGCACTCGGCGCCTCCTGGCTAGCGAAATCAAGGCGCTCGGCGTGGCGGCCCACGCGCCGCCGGCTCTGCATTATCGTGCGTTCTTCTGAGAGGAGTTCAGCCGCTGAACTCGCGCGCTTGCTTCCGTACTAGCGCGAAACTGCTCACGGGGTGTACGGGTGCACGGGAAGCTACGCATTTTCTTGTTTGCGTGTAATGCTTCCTTAGTGCTACCAATTCAAGTGCTTGTTATCTCTGTAGCATTTTCTTTTTAAACTTACAATGCAATCATCTCACTCCCATCTTTCTTTTTTTTTTTTTTCAAACGACTTTGAGACTAATAAATGACCAACTTACAGTTTTTTAAGGAACAAAAGCAAGCAAAACATACCCACCTCATAAGCAATTGGATTCTGAAGAACTGGCTGTTTTATGGGTTTGTTGGTTTCAAGCCAAAAAGTGTAAACTCTTGCGCTGCTTGAGAGCAATATGTGGATAACTTAATGTCTGGTCTAGAACCTGATCATTAAAAATGAATCACCAGCATTCCATTCGAGTGCCTAAAGTGAGACGCATGAAAGAGCTGTTAGATATGAGCCGCTTTTATTTTCCGCATAGCTTGAAGTGAGAGTTGATGGAAATAAATATATTATTATTATTTTTATTATTATTATTAGTTGCACAAGTGAGACGGAATCGCCGAAAACCTTCGAAGAATTTGCAAGACACTATACTCGTGGACAACTTTCAGCTGCAATGGTAGAGGAGAAAGTGCGCCATTGACTTTGCGCCCACTTTCATCTTTTTGGTTTCGCCACAGCAAGTTGTTCCGAAGTATAGCAACGTTAAAATTCGAACTTTCCTTTTCAGTAGTAAGTGTTTCTTCCAGCAATCCCTGCCCGCTTCCTCCCGGTGTATGTGCTGAAACGCTGTAGTGTTTCAAATGAGCTTCACGGACCATATACTTCATATCGCCCTACGCTGTACCGAGAGCCAAAGTTACAGGCAGGTAGGTCAAATCGCGCGCCAGTTAGAATCCACGTGGCAGATTGCTCCGACATACGTATCTTGGGAGCAACATACCACGTGATTTATAACTAGCCCATGATTAGACCTGGCGGCTCGTAGCTTTGACGTCTATCGAAGGGCTAGATGGAGTATAGTCACCTTCATCTTGTCCTAATCGCGAGGGTCTGTTGTGTTATCGGACTTCTGTTGACGTGATACGCAGTTCGGCGTTTACTTTGTAACGCTCGCTGTGGTATCGTCAGAAAACAAAAAGCGAATATGCTACAAAAAGTTGGGGCGCAAACAAGCTGGTGAAGGTTCAACAATCTAGACAAAACCCCAAGACAGGGGGAAGGAAGGACGACGTATTGCGACTTCAGATATAACAAGCACTACCATTGTTAGCGATGACGAAGCATTACACGCAAACAAGAAAATGCGTAGCTTCCCGCGTACCCCGTGAGCAGTTTCGTGCTAGTACGAAAGCAAGCGCGCGAGTTCAGCGGCTGAACTCCTCTCAGAAGAATGCACGATAATGCAGAGCCGGCGGCGGTCGGTGGAGTCTGCAGAAGGGTCGGGACAAACGTTGACATCTGCCCAGCGCTGTATAATGGTTGCGCATGCTCAGGGGCACGCTATCTTGGCCCCAGCGTCCGCCGGCAGATGTCGCACGCGCAGTCCGGAGCGCGCTGTTCCCGCGCTCTAGACAGGTTTGATGCCGACTGTACTCATGGTGAAATGTTTCGGGTGCACGACTCTAAGATGTCTGTGCTGTTGATTTCGTCGTAGCATCAAAGAATTACTTGAAGGCTAATCTACTACCACATTCCCGACCTCAAAACCACTTTGTTATTACCCCCCGACCAAACATCTTCTCGCCTCAACAACGTCTGCACCATCAAATGCATTTTTGGCTCCACTAACGCTTTCAATCGGTCATTTATTCCTCAAGCCATCAGCGACTGGAACAGTCTCCCATCCTCCATTGTCACCATCTTGGACTCTGCTAATTTCTCCTCTGCAGTAAAACTACACCTTTCTTGACATTAGCTTCAATTTTGTATAATTTCTTAGAGTTCCCCGATTGTATCATGCTTGTGTTTTGGCTTTTATATTGTTCAAATTCTGTTTATGCCCCCCCTCCCCCCCCCTCTTATGTAATGCCCTTAACGGGCCCTTAAGGTGAAATAAAGGCGCTTGACCATGGTTCTTGCTGCCTCAGAGACTACTCTGTTTGCCGCTTGGCTTAAAACCATTTCTAAATAAATTTGTTGTGACAAACTTGCATATTTTTCGCTGTCTTCCGATTGGTTACCGGGAAGACTTGTATCTGGATTGTGTTGGAGACCCGGGAAACCAGACAAAGTATATAGCGAAAGTAACATCAACCAGCTATCATAAGAGACTCCAAACATTTGTGTGAAGAGGGCCTCACCCGAAGTTTTTCATTTGGGAGCAATATGCTCAACACACAAAAAATGGCCCGGGAAAATAACATTCTTTCAATAGTCCACGAGGAGGTCCTGGTACCTGTTACAAGGTTTTTATATGAAACTAACAACCCCCATTTTCGGCTTGGAGGCCCTTTAAAGCAAGAAAGTCTGCATGCCACACAAGGTTCCACCTGCTTGAGAAAACAAAAAACATGCTGCTCTTAACAATATCACATCAACTTGCTGCTAACATTCAGTAGTACAAGGAATTTAGCATACATCCAACAAAGTGTTTTTAAATTTTGGACGATTATATCTTGAAGCTTTTACCGAGTATATTACAAAATAACATTAGTCTTTGGGGTGTTTTCAGATAAGTACAGCCGACCATGTCCGGTGACCATTTTTTAATTTTGACGAAAAATATTTTGTTGACTTAATGACCAGAAAAACACAACAGACTTTGTTCTGCAGAAAAATATTTAGAAACACATTCTCAGTACAAAGCGCTTTTTGTAGATAGCGCGAAGTTGGCATTTCGGGCACCTTTCCCAAAACAACTTTTTTGTCTACAAGTCTAGAAATATTTATTGATAAATTATGCATAGGGAAGATTGACCAAAAGAATTTGTTACAAAGTATTGTTATTAGTTTGAAAACAAAATTCTCGAACAGCGTGTTGCCCTCTATCTTGTTAATCTTTGCTCTAAATATTGTTGTCCTGGTTAGCAGGAAAAATTTACGAGAAACGCTCAAATGGCACCATTTTACTAAATACAAATTATTTTGAAAATCAATTTAAAAAAAAGGCCATCTTCAATGTTCTTTAGACTTTTCCAATTTCAGCTCAATGATATGTACTAAAAAAATCTGCAAAAACATGTTGCATTATTTTCGTGTCTTTGAAGTTATAAAGCGAGAAATCTGGCCAAATTGAGGCTACCACAGTGCTTTGAATGGGGCGTGTACAGTCGGGCAAGAAACTCAAGGCGAGTCGGCGTTTTTTTCTGAGCGCTTGACTGGTGATTTTCGCTCCAACTAGTGCCGACGTCACGGGCTCACCCATGTCAAGCGGATGGGGGGACCCAGCAATGTAAACAAATTGCCATTATCATTTTTGTCAAGGTAAATGAGGCAAGAATGAAAAGAGGAGGATTTGGGAAAAAGCAAGCGCGGCCATGATTTGTGCGCTTTCAAGAAAGAAAATGAAAACCAGCTGCGTCTTTCCATCACACTTTTCAGCTCTACATTTTTATCTGTTCACTGTTGATACACTTTCATAGTGTACCTTCAGCTCCCGACCTTGTTCACTATCGTAGCACGTCCCTACATCCAGGGTGCACGCACCGTGCATTGGGATTTAAATAAAAATATTTGTTGATCACTCGCTCGCCCTCATGTGCAACTAAACAGCACCAAAATAAATAATGAGCACAATGATCATCGTCAGCCCACTATATGCTCCGTTATTCTGTACAACGCCTTGCACGCGACGTGGAAGTCACCGACACAAGCCCTTGCTCCCATTGTAGCTGCCTCCACTCTTCAACGACGGCGGACCACAGTCTCCCTTGCTGCGTCTGCAAGGTTCTTTCTGGAGGGTCACTTCTTTATTAGATCCCATACATTCTCTATCAGACTGAGGCGTGCACTTCCTGGCGGCCATTACACGACGTTGATGCACCGCTCCTCCAAATATGTTGTCGCAGCGGTCGCCCAATGGACGGGAATGCGCTCGTGCTAGAGCACGAAGCAACCGTCCATGAATGGCCCGTCCAGGAAGAAGAGCAGCACAATGGGATCCAACACGTCAATGTAATGCGCTGCATTCAAGGCTGCATCCAGTCTGCATAGCGGTCCCGGGCCGTGGATCATCGCTGCACCTTAAATGCCGACTGTGACCCACCCGCTGGCCACCAGCCGTTTTTGGACATATGTCCATCGAACCTGGAAGTTGTTAATTCGGGAAAGAAAAAAATGTAGCACGTTGTTCAACTATTCTATTCAAAGTTAAATTAAAAATGCACCAATCTGCAGTTCGCCGGCCTCCCCACACATTGCAGGTGGATCAAGTCGACTGCAAATGCTAGTCTCATTCGTGAAAGTGACCTCACTCCATTGTGATGGTCCCCGGGGACTCATGGGCGTCAGCAAACGCCATCCGAGCGATTTGCTGACGTTCAGAGACGAGGCTTCTGAGCTGCCGCTCGAGACTGCATCCCGGATTCATGCAAGCACTCACCGACGCTGGTCTTGGAGGCTCTTATTTTGAGGCAAGTTTTCAACTCACTGACTGCCATGAACGGGTCATGGCGCACTGCCGCCACAATGAGGAGGTTCTCTTTCTCAGCTACGACGCGGTCGCCCTCGAGGTGCATTATCAATGCGCCCTTCATCCCCAGAGGCTCGTATAGACCAGTGTCCAAAGTCCTAGCCCCCAGCGATAGAAATGGGAAAGAACAATCTCAAACGCATGCTCTTGTGCAAAGAGGGGCTGCGCATAAAATAAGATTTTTGCTTTTTACAGCACTCTTGGCATCGGTGTTATTCCTGGAGCTTTGCGACTATGCATTTCTGACGTTCTTGCACTACGATATGTGCGAAGGTTTTAATAAAAAAAAAAAAACAGTCTTGCAAAGCTTTTTGCTTTGCAAGACTGTTTGCTTTTTCTTCTTCACCTTAGGTGAAGAGAAAAAGAAAAGATCAAAACTTAGCCATTTTTGTGGAAACTAACAATGTTGATACTCCGTTGTGAATACTTTGGGTCAGTTTCCCCTATGCGTAATTTGTCAGTAAATATTTCTAGACCTGTAGCCACAGCAGCTTTTGGGGGAGAGTTGCCCGAAATGCCAACTCTGTGCAATCAGCAAAAGTGCTTCAGACAAAGTGTGCTTCTAAATTTTGTCCACAAAGATGACATTTTTCATTTTTTACAAAACAAGTTGGTGTTATTTTGCTAAACATTGAATCAACATCTTTTTTTGGTCAAAACTAAATAAGGTTATTGGACATGTTCGGCCGAACTTATCTGGCTATCAAACCAATTACATCCTGGTTTGAGTCTCAAAAAAGATTCATGATGGATATTTTATGCATAGACACTTTTTTTTTTTCAAAGGTGTCTTTCACATTGTTCAACTAAACATTTCCTAGCAAAAGCCATAGTACACATAACAACAATATTGAAAACAATGTATAGATGCCTGCAAAGCAAAGAACTTGTGTGCATCAATTAAAGAAAAGATTACTGGGAAAGTGCAGTACAACATCAATGGTGATATCTCTGCTTTTCACGAGAGAATAACAAAGTTCAAACTGCAAAGGTGATGCACAGATAACACAAAATACAATTGCTGGAATTTTTCCTTCTTTTTTTCTCACTTTAAGAGTAGTGATCAAACATACTATTAGTATATAAAAATGTGCTCATGTGGGACCTCAATTTAGGCTAGAAGATTTGTGGATAAACACTGATACTGTTAAGTAAGAAAAAGTGCATGTTGCATATATTCTTTGGACTAGTGCACTCCCTTGAGCCCACATATCACATTACTAATAAAACTGCATTCATCACTAATACACAATTATCAACTAGGTAAGTTGTGTACATGAGCAAATCAATTACATAACAAATTACTACAAACTTGGTAAAAGATTCCCAATGGAGCTTCCGAATGGCAACCCAGTTTTGCAAACCAACTCAACTTCGAGACTTCGCAAACTGGCTTCAGTATTTATGGTACAGTTTCCTTCACGAAAGTGGCAAACATATTCTGGCTATGCCAGCCAACAAGCACGGAGGTGGTTCCTACATGGGAGAAGGGCTATGCTGGAACTTCATTAGACTCTATCACACTGGTTCTCAAATGGGGGTCCGCAAAAGCATTTTTGGGGTCCGCAAAGCCCAGCCTCATCAGTCAAACTTAGAAATAAAAGCTGTCTTTTCTCAGATTCAGAAGAAACGTTCCAATTTTCGGGTGAGTTTTCTCGTGCATATGTCAATAAGAGAAATCTACTTCACACTCGCCCTTTGTTATATCCATTTATTAAATCATTATCGTAATTAATCTTTCCCTTCCCCGTACCACGAACGGGGTCGTCCATCATCTTCGCGGATCCACAAGGGGTCCGTGAAACATCAGTGGCTGAGAACCACTGCCCGTACCACGAACGGGGTCGTCCATCATCTTCGCGGATCCACAAGGGGTCCGTGAAACATCAGTGGCTGAGAACCACTGCTCTACAATAATGTCACAAACCCAGTGAGGTACATATCCAACGGGATAGAATTTGAACAAAGACTAAAAAAGAATGACGATGGAGCTTGCAATATGTATCTCGATCAGGACTATTCCTATTCACTGGAGACTCCCCGCTGCTTTCTAAGCTCTCAACCATAGTCAACTTTTTCCTAGAGTCCTGCACATTTTCACATTTTTGGGGCGTTCTTCGATGGAAACAGGAGCACACATCTTCGCCCATTCACAGAGAAGTGCAAAGTCATCCTTCGCCATATGCTGGCATTGCATCATCCAGACTCTGGCCTGTGGTTCAGGAAAATTTATTTTTGTCCACCAACCCTTGTTGAAAACAGTTCATGCGTTTGCCACTGGGTGCCACTTTTATTTCTAAAAGGCACATGGTAAATAAATTTGAATAAATGTAAATCCCTCTCATTTTACCCCATTGTTATTCTCAATTAATTCTATATCACCTCGCTATCACCCCAGCGATGCCTTGTTTATCATTTATCTAAAAATCCACCTTACCTCAGATTTATCATGACTAGGTACTCATATAACCTGTAGTTGCTGACACTAACCATGCTCTCAAATATTTGCGCCATAACCTCAGACTAGCGACACGCCCAGTAAAACGACTAGCCTATACTACATTGGTGAGATTCAAGAAAGAATATGCTTCCCCGATATGATCTCCAAGGATATCGTATTTAAATAACACCCTAGAAGCCATTCAAAATAGATCACTTTGTTTCATTTATTCCGATTACTCTCCATATACTAGCACATCAACGACTACGTCGCTCAGCTAACCTATACACACTTTCTCTCTGCCGCCGTGTATCCAGCCCCTCTCTTCATTTTTGTTGCATCTTTTATCACAACAGCCATCTTAGAGATTCTTTGCTATCTCCTCCTCACCGTCTTTTCCCTACTTGACCATTCTCTCAAATTATGTTAATTTTCTTCGTCCACAGTCTCTTATCCATGGTCTACATTACCACTGGTAATAAAAGACAAATACACTACCTAACCACAATGGTTCTATAAATAACAATAATATATTTGCAGCACCGACTACCCTTTAGCTCTCTAACCCCTCAAATTAGATTATACAGTGTTTTACCTAGAATTGTGTTATTGTTGCATTTATTGTTTTTATATTTATATATTTAAATGCATGCCCACTTCCTCGTGTAATATGCCTTGAGGATCCTCAAGGAAAATGAATTATGATGATTATCAAAGGTACATCCCTGTGTTACCCACACAAAAGCAAGCGACATGAAGCGCTTAAAAGTTTGCAAAAAGCAGTTAACTCAAGCCGCACATTGCACAATTAATTGAAATACATACACTGGCTGCTACCATGCTGCCAAAATGCTAAAAATAAATACACAAGTTTTCAAATAGGCCACACCGTTCAGCCTTAGGGACTCAAGCAGGATGAGCATAAAAAACAGTCTGCTACATCTAGCGATTATCTGTTCTGAATGCCCCTCTGCAACACACTAGGTACTAAAATTGCGCCACACAAAAGTAGAGGAGGGGGGATGGACGAGACGGGCTTTTGCCGACTTCCTAGGTACAACCTCATTTTGCGGATTGTTCCGAGAAGCCGCAGGAGTTGATTGAAGGCCTTGGGCCAACCTCTAGGAGGACGTCGGATTAGGCTTCTTCTGAAGCCATACAACTCGCTCCTGAAGCAACACAAGTTCAGAAAAGCCGTATTGAATTGTCTGGTCATGCTTCAGTGTAGGAGGTGAGGCTTCACATAGGAAAGCTCAGGTGATCTACTCTATGTACACAGGGTGTTTCTTTTCCACTCCAACAAAAATTTGTTTTAAAAAAGAAGGCAACCACTGCATGGATGCTGGCTTCACTGTGCGTTTACCAGGCTTGGCAGAGATTAAACGTAGAAATAACCATACAATCAGTCGATTAATTAGCATTTTAATTATTGACTTTATGAGACATGTTGCAATCAGTTTTAAAGGGCAGCCACTACTACAGTGCAATCCACTTATAACGACACACATATAACGATACACCGCTTATAACGATCAGTTTATAGTTTCTAGACTAGAAACGACCAGTTTCTAGTGCAGTAATTAAACATGAGGAAGATACACAGAAAAGAGGGGACATCTTCCTCATGTTTAATTACTGTTACCAGCAGGCTCGTTTTGTACTTACCGTAGAATACCGTGCGTCCGCCCATTCCACATGCGCCCATACCCAAATTTGTAAGATCTGAGAAAATATGCACAGTACATTTATTTGTAAAATTGATGACCGGACAAGCGCCCATCCCCACTTTTTCATGATTATCTCTAAATTTTGAGTGGGCGCTTGTCCGGTATTTTACGGTAATTCTAGTGCAGATATGATGATAATCTGTTATAACGATTGCATTTTCAGGTTTTCTCATTATCGTTATAAGTGGATTGCACTGTCCTAGATGCCGATTTAATTTACACAATTTGTGAGAAAACACGCAGCACCGAGATATTCATCTATCATTTTTTCACATTTCTTCCATTTCCGGACATGCATGCAGGAGTGTCAAAAGCCCCATACCCACAGTGATGTGTAAAAGAATAATACACTGGCGACACTGTCATTATCTTGGCAGCATGCCCTTGGTAGCAAGGACACACCTAGAAAATGATGAGGTGCCTGTCACGAATACGTCACTCTTCTGGGCATGACTGTAGGCAGGGCTTCAGGTGCCCCTTCTGCATCCAGTTTCAAATTCAAGCTATGAAAGCACAAAACATGATCCATTAAAACCTTAAAGCCCATTGCTTTTTCCCAAATGGTACAAGTTGGATGAGCCTCGAAAAACGACTGCCATTAAAACTGCAACATGACCTATTAGACCCTTAATTAAAAAGCTAATTAGCCCATTTTAGTTAACTGGCCCATTGATCGTGGCGGTTACCCCCCATCTAAATACTGCCGAGCCTGACGAACACATAGCAAAGACAGTATTCATGCAGTGGTCACTCCCTTTTTTAATATATGTCTGTTTGAATTCAAAAGAAACACTAAAAAAATATACTGAAACCAGTCCCTCTCGAAATGTCGACTGAACAAACCGTGTCGGTTTCTTACTTGTATACGGGGATCCCAAGGCGGGTTCTAAGATTGGCCACGATTCGGCGCCTGACGTAACCTTGGGTGTATCGCGGTGGTGCATTTTACCTGGTGAAATTTCAAGGTGTAGCTCCCTTCCTGCGAGAGCTTGCCCAGTCAGCCAGAGATGGGTGACCTGACAGCGAAGCGCGCTTGGCACAAACGTTGCCTGCTCACAAGCCCCTGGTCAACCGTACTCACGTTCGCCGCCTACCTACCTACACTTTAGGGGAAGCTTCACGCTAAATTTAGCGGAAAAATGTTCCCACTAAATTTAGCGGGGAAACGTCCCATAATGCAAAGCGCGGTTACGCCAATGGTGACGCTGCTTAACCCGGAAATGGGAGCCGAAGAGCTGCGCTCTAAAATAAAGTTTCCATATATCCTGGACTTTATTGAAGAACAGCTCAGTTATTTCAACAATGTCACTGGGTAACGAGTTCCTGTCATTTGTAGACCACAAAAAATTAACATCTACACTCATCAGTTCTACACTTGACGTAGAAAATCTTCCTCAAATTATCCTTCCCAGGCCAGGGTTTGTACAGGCTTCAAAGAAAACAATTCAAGGGTTTTCAAGGACTTTTAAGGGCCTGTAAAGATATTTTCAAGGCCCCCTTAAAATACTCTATCTAGTAAATCTATAACAACTTTTTCAAATGCACTGCGAAAATTCTTTACTGCACGACATCTATAGGAAAAGGCGCACTGGCCAAAGAGGTGCTAGTAAAGGCTTCAGTAGAGCTACTGCAGCTCTCCCTTGGCTTCCGGGCTGATGTTTAGAAGTTCTTGCATCTTCGTTTTCGCCGTTTTCCTTAAGCTGTTCAACTTGACAATGTAGATCAGGGGTGTCAAACACGCGGCCTGCGACTCTCTGGGTCGTGGCCCGCAAGTGTCCTGTGGCTGCGAGCTCTCGTTCCTATGCCTCGAGCACTGTATGCGCCATCAATAATGACCTCTTGTCATCCATTCAGTTCCACTGGAAACGTAGCTCTGTTCTTATGACGTGTAAACATATTTAGCACTAATCTGTTTTCTTTCATGTTTCGTCTTACATACCGTTAAGACACAAGTATTTTCTCGTAATCCTCTTAAGATATCGTCAGGAAAGTAAAAACTACTAGACAAAAATAA
This sequence comes from Ixodes ricinus, assembly GCA_037355805.1. Classification (NCBI taxonomy): domain Eukaryota; kingdom Metazoa; phylum Arthropoda; class Arachnida; order Ixodida; family Ixodidae; genus Ixodes; species Ixodes ricinus. The sequence continues at coordinate 180,889 of JAZHYW010021651.1, forward strand.
TTTATTTTGAGACGTATTGAACTCTGATACTTCCCGAGTGAATTGAGCTACCTAGTAACGATTCTGTGCTTGGTTTCTAGTTGTATTTAAAAATTCCAGCACGTTGGCTGAATGGTGGTATTCTGAATTTTGCAAACACACTAGGTAAAAACCCGAAGTAGTTGTACGAATAAATCAAAGCTAAAGGCAAACTCCTGTCTTACAAAAAGCAAAGAGCACGAAATCCCTTTTTAGGAAATCTCTGGGTGTCGCTGAAAGACTCAGCTGCTTTGCAATGTGGAACACCAATTCTGTTCTTTTTTTTTGTTCCCCTCCCCTCCCCTCCCCCCCCCCCCGTGCCCAATGTTGGCCCTTGACATATTGGGGATGGGCTATCTGGCCCCCCACTCAAGCAAGTTTGAGACCCCTGATGTAGGTGATGTCACCTGTTGCCTCTGCTTTCTTGGTGCCTGTAGTCGTCGTGACCCAGCTACGACCACCGAAAGTTGCACTTCCCGGGCATCCCGCACAACTTAAACCTACGTCCACCATGTATAGCGTAAAACAGACGGGGAACAAGCAAACCAGGAGTAGCTATAAAATTCAAAAGCGCTAACAAAGACGAGGACAAAAGCAGGAAGGCGAACAGGACGAGCGCTTACTCTCAACTGAACATTTATTTAAAAACAGCTAAAGCTGTTTTGGGGGTTGGGTTTGTAGGAGGTTGTTTGCTTTAGCTGTTTTTAAATAAATGTTCAGTTGAGGGTAAGCGCTCGTCCTGTTCGCCTTCCTGCTTTTGTCCTCGTCTTTGTTAGCGCTTTTGAATTTTATGTCATGAACCAACTCGCCCGCTTCGCCACTTTAGTTCAGGAGTAGCTAGTAAACAGTATGGAGAACAAGGCAAACGAGGGGAAAGATAGCAAGATGGCGGACAAGCGAGACCGGATCCGGATTCACCGGGACTGCTACCATTCTGGCCAGGAGCTTAACGGGCATTCGCTAAATCTGTCGAAATGTGCCATATAAAAAAATAACTTCCTCATCAAAATTTTGAAATTTCTGCTAACACATAAAAAAAAGATATATATATTTTATTATTAAAAAAAAATCCCATTATTGCAAAAAAAAAAAAAGGAAAAAAAAAAACTGATCATCATCGGAAAATTCAAGGGTTTTCAAGCATTGCTTGAAATTCCAGGGCTTTCAAGGTCTGGAAAATCCCGTTTTCAAATTCAAGGGTTTACAAAGTTTTCAGGGACCCGTGCAAACCCTGTATGTGACACATAGGTAGGTTCAGAAATATATTTATATTTAGAGATGCCAGAATAGTTATACAAAATATGATATAAAAAGGTTCCCATTGCGCTCGCATACGGAAACCTTCCAGATTTGGAGTAAAACTCAGAATCTCATAGCCAGCCAATGGTATAAATTTGGTTTTGCTGTGAGTCTAACAATAGCAACTAAATGTGCAGCAACATGTCCCAATAAACCTAGCAAACTAAAAAAAAAAAGGAGCAAAAGAAAAAAAAACATAATAGTTTTCGTTTGAGGGCTCACAACAGCTGTTATAGCAAGACGTCACAGTTACGGCGGTTACGGTACTTAAACCCCAAATATGGAGTTGCAAACATGTTCTATCTGATATTAGACCCAACATTAATTGCTGTCATAAGTTACGCTTGGACATTGTCTCCACCTCTGCCTGCGAGTTACATTGGCAGGCCCTAGTCTTTATCTTTTCTGGTACAACTTAAACTTTTATTTACAACCAACAGTCTGGTTTTTCAAATGTAAAAGAATAAAAACAGATAGTGACCTTTATCTATGCAATGTCCTTGCATAACACACCACCCTTGGCCTCTCCCCAGCTCTCATCACCCAAGCGAGTAAAATATCACCTTCACACAAGCCCTCCCAAATTCTAGAATCTGTCAATGAGGAAACAGCTAGACTCAGGGAATCAGAAATGCTGTACCAATTCCTTCGCCCAAGAAAGCTTCCTATGCACATGCTGCCTTCAAGCATCAGTCCATTTTAAGTCACTTCTCACTTGTGCAATTCTGTGTTTGCTCAATTCTAAGCAATCAAAAAGTGATCCGACTTGGAAAGAACAAAAGAGGGGCGGGAGAGTTGCTTAGAATATATCTTAAGAGTCGTGTATACCCCTGCCGAGCTTTTCAAATGTGCTCTTCCTGTGCGAGTACTGATGCAAACAGTGCGCCATCAATAGCACTGCGCACAACTTGTGACATGGAGAAACCCCTCCCCCTTTCCCAATTTTTGGCCATGATTTGCTATTTTTTTTAAAGACACCGTAAGTTAGCCCACTTCCAGTAATTACAGTGGTGACCTAGGCCAAAATGGGGTTGGTTAGCTACTGTGGGAAATAAGCGAACATTGCTGACTGAGGAGAAGTCATCTATTCTTCATCAATCCCTAATGGTATAACAAGATTGGCCGATCACAGACTACAAAAATAGCATTTTTAAAAATTGTTCTTGGTTGCAAACCGAAAGTTAGCCCACTTCCAGTAATTACAGTGGTGACCTAGGCCAAAATGGGGTTGGTTAGCTACTGTGGGGAAATAGCTGAACATTCCTGACTGAGGAGAAGTCATCTATTCTTCATCAATCCCTAATGGTATAACAAGATTGGCAGATCCCGACTACAAAAATAGCATTTTTTAAAATTGTTCTTGGTTGCAAACCGAAAGTTAGCCCACTTCCAGTAATTACAGTGGTGACCTAGGCCAAAATGGGGTTGGTTAGCTACTGTGGGGAAATAAGCAAACATTCTGACTGAGGAGAAGTCATCTATTCTTCATCAATCCCTAATAATATAACAAGATTGGCAGATGACAGACTACAAAAATAGCATTTTTAAAATTGTTCTTGGTTGCAAACTGAAAGTTAGCCCACTTCCAGTAATTACAGTGGTGACCTAGGCCAAAATGGGGTTGATTAGCTACTGTGGGGAAATAAGCGAACATTCCTGACTGAGGAGAAGTCATCTATTCTTCATCAATCCCTAATGGTATAACAAGATTGGCAGATCCCGACTACAAAAATAGCATTTTTAAAATTGTTCTTGGTTGCAAACCGAAAGTTAGCCCACTTCCAGTAATTACAGTGGTGACCTAGGCCAAAATGGGGTTGGTTAGCTACTGTGGGGAAATAAGCAAACATTCCTGACTGAGGAGAAGTCATCTATTCTTCATCAATCCCTAATAATATAACAAGATTGGCAGATGACAGACTACAAAAATAGCATTTTTAAAAATTGTTCTTGGTTGCAAACTGAAAGTTAGCCCACTTCCAGTAATTACAGTGGTGACCTAGGCCAAAAATGGGGTTGGTTAGCTACTGTGGGGAAATAAGCGAACATTCCTGACTGAGAAGTCATCTATTCTTCATCAATCCCTAATGGTATAACAAGATTGGCAGATCACAGACTACAAAAATAGCATTTTTTTAAATTGTTCTTGGTTGCAAACCGAAAGTTAGCCCACTTCCAGTAATTACAGTGGTGACCTAGGCCAAAATGGGGTTGGTTAGCTACTGTGGGGAAATAAGCGAACATTGCTGACTGAGGAGAAGTCATCTATTCTTCATCAATCCCTAATGGTATAACAAGATTGGCAGATCACAGACTACAAAAATAGCATTTTTTAAAATTGTTCTTGGTTGCAAACCGAAAGTTAGCCCACTTCCAGTAATTACAGTGGTGACCTAGGCCAAAATGGGGTTGGTTAGCTACTGTGGGGAAATAAGAGAACATTCCTGACTGAGGAGAAGTCATCTATTCTTCATCAATCCCTAATGGTATAACAAGATTGGCAGATCACAGACTACAAAAATAGCATTTTGTAAAATTGTTCTTGGGTGCAAACCTGAAAGTTAGCCCACTTCCAGTAATTACAGTGGTGACCTAGGCCAAAATGGGGTTGGTTAGCTACTGTGGGGAAATAAGCAGAACATTCCTGACTGAGGAGAAGTCATCTATTCTTCATCAATCCCTAATGGTATAACAAGATTGGCAGATCACAGACTACAAAAATAGCATTTTGTAAAATTGTTCTTGGTTGCAAACCGAAAGTTAGCCCACTTCCAGTAATTACAGTGGTGACCTAGGCCAAAATGGGGTTGGTTAGCTACTGTGGGGAAATAAGCAGAACATTCCTGACTGAGGAGAAGTCATCTATTCTTCATCAATCCCTAATGGTATAACAAGATTGGCAGATCACAGACTACAAAAATAGCATTTTGTAAAATTGTTCTTGGTTGCAAACCGAAAGTTAGCCCACTTCCAGTAATTACAGTGGTGACCTAGGCCAAAATGGGGTTGGTTAGCTACTGTGGGGAAATAAGCGAACATTGCTGACTGAGGAGAAGTCATCTATTCTTCATCAATCCCTAATGGTATAACAAGATTGGCAGATCACAGACTACAAAAATAGCATTTTTTAAATTGTTCTTGGTTGCAAACCGAAAGTTAGCCCACTTCCAGTAATTACAGTGGTGACCTAGGCCAAAATGGGGTTGGTTAGCTACTGTGGGGAAATAAGCGAACATTGCTGACTGAGGAGAAGTCATCTATTCTTCATCAATCCCTAATGGTATAACAAGATTGGCAGATCACAGACTACAAAAATAGCATTTTTTAAAATTGTTCTTGGTTGCAAACCGAAAGTTAGCCCACTTCCAGTAATTACAGTGGTGACCTAGGCCAAAATGGGGTTGGTTAGCTACTGTGGGGAAATAAGCGAACATTGCTGACTGAGGAGAAGTCATCTATTCTTCATCAATCCCTAATGGTATAACAAGATTGGCAGATCACAGACTACAAAAATAGCATTTTTTTAAATTGTTCTTGGTTGCAAACCGAAAGTTAGCCCACTTCCAGTAATTACAGTGGTGACCTAGGCCAAAATGGGGTTGGTTAGCTACTGTGGGGAAATAAGCGAACATTGCTGACTGAGGAGAAGTCATCTATTCTTCATCAATCCCTAATGGTATAACAAGATTGGCAGATCACAGACTACAAAAATAGCATTTTTTAAAATTGTTCTTGGTTGCAAACCGAAAGTTAGCCCACTTCCAGTAATTACAGTGGTGACCTAGGCCAAAATGGGGTTGGTTAGCTACTGTGGGGAAATAAGCGAACATTGCTGACTGAGGAGAAGTCATCTATTCTTCATCAATCCCTAATGGTATAACAAGATTGGCAGATCACAGACTACAAAAATAGCATTTTTTAAAATTGTTCTTGGTTGCAAACCGAAAGTTAGCCCACTTCCAGTAATTACAGTGGTGACCTAGGCCAAAATGGGGTTGGTTAGCTACTGTGGGGAAATAAGCGAACATTGCTGACTGAGGAGAAGTCATCTATTCTTCATCAATCCCTAATGGTATAACAAGATTGGCAGATCACAGACTACAAAAATAGCATTTTTTAAAATTGTTCTTGGTTGCAAACCGAAAGTTAGCCCACTTCCAGTAATTACAGTGGTGACCTAGGCCAAAATGGGGTTGGTTAGCTACTGTGGGGAAATAAGCGAACATTGCTGACTGAGGAGAAGTCATCTATTCTTCATCAATCCCTAATGGTATAACAAGATTGGCAGATCACAGACTACAAAAATAGCATTTTTTTAAATTGTTCTTGGTTGCAAACCGAAAGTTAGCCCACTTCTAGTAATTACAGTGGTGACCTAGGCCAAAATGGGGTTGGTTAGCTACTGTGGGGAAATAAGTGAACATTGCTGACTGAGGAGAAGTCATCTATTCTTCATCAATCCCTAATGGTATAACAAGATTGGCAGATCACAGACTACAAAAATAGCATTTTTTTAAATTGTTCTTGGTTGCAAACCGAAAGTTAGCCCACTTCTAGTAATTACAGTGGTGACCTAGGCCAAAATGGGGTTGGTTAGCTACTGTGGGGAAATAAGTGAACATTGCTGACTGAGGAGAAGTCATCTATTCTTCATCAATCCCTAATGGTATAACAAGATTGGCAAATCACAGACTACAAAAATAGCATTTTTTTAAATTGTTCTTGGTTGCAAACCGAAAGTTAGCCCACTCTTCATTTTCAGCCAATTTGTCTCCATTTTAGGTGGCCTGTCTCCGGGATATTATGGTATTCATATGTATTACTAAAACACCTGCAACAAGGCGGCATAGAAAGGTAAATAAACAAACAGAAAAGGCTCGCCCCTTGGGAGAGAAGAAAATGTTCAAGCAGTTTTATTAATTATTTTTGTAGTAGTTCTTACACCTACCGAGGAAACCACCAACGAAACATACCTGGCAAAATTGATACTTTCAGAAATTGATCCTCTCAGAAATGAACTTCCAAAGAGCCTTTAGGCTGCTCATTAGTAAAAATAGGAACTGAACGCCGTGTTAATCAACCGAGTGGGAAGGAAGCAGACTCATTATCATTTCTGACAGCAACCAAGGTCAGCATACAAGGAAGTGCTTCAGTCAAGTTTGATATGGACCATTCTCCACGATTCCCCTGGATGAAGACGGAAGCTCGTGTCTTTTTAGTTTTCCACTCTGTCAAAACAAAGCTGAGTGACAATGAAAAAAATATCAGCTATGCACGCAGAACTCATGCATGCGAGAAAATTATGAAAAAAAAAAAAAAACATATCAGCAATGTTTGCAGAATTTTAGAAGCATATGCAAGGAAATCCAAACAACATGACTTACATTACAGAAGCCGTAGGGCCTCGTTGGGCTTTTTTTTGTCTTTTCTTCCCAGCTACGATTATTTGCAGGATTTTTTCATTACTCAACTATTTCCACCAATTATTCATGAAATTACTGGTACGTAGTATTCATTACTGAGCTCATGTATTTCCACAAAAAAAGTTGAGACCAGAAAACTGCTTTATAGTTGCTTCAGTGGTTCATTCAGAAAGGCTGCACAGCAAATCACACTGTGTAAACAAAAAGTCCCCGAGACAAGCAAAGGACAACATACACACAAAGAGTCTCAAACACAGCTCCTAAGCTTTCTAAGCTGTTTTTATGTTAGGTAGCATCTTTAACATTTATTAAAGCAAACTTCGAGGCACGCAAAGTGTTCTTTGGTGGGCACCACTTAACTATTTCCTAGCAAGCAAACGATTTTAAGATCCACCCAAGTAGACGTACTGCGTACAGGCAATAAAAAGACACTGAACAAAGCACCCGCTACCCAGACCTCATGCCAACCCTAGAATCGGCCCCTCTGCGGCCAATTTTATGAGCTCCTGGGGCTCTTGAAAGTTTTCCTGACTCAAGTGTCCCTGCAGGGATGTTTCTGGCTTGGGGTGCACGAGACCACTTTGTTTACTAGCAGCCAAGGAAAGCCAATTTCTAACCATCAACACAGAAGCCCAAAATCATCCTCACCCTTACAAGTTAAAGCTACTAGCATTGCTAGCAGACATGCCATGTGGCTTTCTCACCTGATGAAATCGGCCACATGCGGCATGGTCTTCTCGTAGTTCTTGCCGCCAACTTCTTGACAATGGAGTGCCAAAAAGCTGGGCTGATTCTTTTTGACCGTCTGGATATACAAATAGACCTGGCATGTAGGCCCACCAGGTGGTCCTCGGATCGTCCAAAATGTTGCAAGGTAACTCACCGCAAGGAATGCACCAATCCATCCTGGCAGAAGTGTCTGGGGCTGCCGAAAGACGAATGGCAACATACAAAAACAAACCTGCATCAAACTCTGCCTGATTGCAGACACTTCGCAAAACACAGCACCCCTTTTTGCTCTGCTATGCAAACAGGATAATAACCTTTATTTCGACCCAGGAGGGTTGAGGTGAAAGGCCAGAGGCCCGTACCAGTTGGCCTAGTACACCGAAAGAAAGTAAACAAAGAAACAAATGAGACTATTTACAATTATAATGCAATTAAATGCAAAGGTGCAAGCGAAATGGACAACAATGACGAAAATAATCCCTGAAGAAGGGGAACAAAAGGGACAAAGGAAAAACACAAATCTCCAAACACAGCTAGGTGACTGGTGCGCGACCGAAAAAATCCGCCTGGTCCGGGTATCGAACCCGGGACCTCTCCATTACAGGTGGAGCGCTCTACCAACTGAGCTAACCAGGGGTTATACGTCAGTAGAGCAAACGGATTTTATCAGCTGCCACCAGTCTAACACCAACAAGGGTGAAGCTTGCAATTTAAGGTTATGATCATAATGCAATTAAATGCAAAGGTGCAAGCAAGCTGGACAAGAATGACGAAAATAATCCCTGGAGAAGGGGAACAAGAGGGACAAAGGACAAACACAAATCTCCAAACACAGCTAGGTGACTGGTGCGCAACCGAAAAAATCCGCCTGGTCCGGGTATCGAACCCGGGACCTCTCCTTTACAGGTGAAGCGCTCTACCAACTGAGCTAACCAAGGGTTAGACGTCAGTAGAGCAAGCGGGTTTTATCAGCTGCCACCAGTCTAACACCAAGGGTGAAGCTTGCAATTTAAGGTTATGATTATAACGCAATTAAATGCAAAGGTGGAAGCGAGCTGGACAAGAATGACGAAAATAATCCCTAGAGAAGGGGAACAAGAGGGACAAAGGACAAACACAAATCTCCAAAATCAGCTAGGTGACTGGTGCGCGACCGAAAAAGCGCTCCACCTGTAATGGAGAGGTCCCGGGTTCGATACCCGGACCAGGCGGATTTTTCGGTCGCGCACCAGTCACCTAGCTGTGTTTGGAGATTTGTGTTTGTCCTTTGTCCCTCTTGTTCTTATTCTCCAGCGATTATTTTTGTTGCTATTTACAAGTTTGCTCTAGTGCTTGGCGACTACGAACAAAGATGCTGCGCGGCTTGGCGAAAGATCATCCTTATGTCCTCTGCGACACTAGGGCAGCTTATGGAGCGTGGAAGCGGCACAGCTGCACAGAGCGTGGAAGATAAAAAATTCAAATGGTTCTTTGAATCCATTGAATAGTATAGCATGCCTCGCTCTAATGCAAGCTATCAAAACTGTTGATGCAAGCAGATTCGTGGCTAAGGCGAAGGTCACGCATTTCAGGGGAATGCAGCACGCTAAAACTTGACAAGCTCGCTGTAACGCGTAATTTCTTTTTTACTTTAGCGTGCCCAGCTGACCTCGAGTCGACTTCCGCGAGGGCTAACAAGCCGAATCGACTCCACTGGAAGCTACCCGAGTGCAACCGCCGCCTGTCGACTCAGCAGCGAGGCGAATAACACGGGGCAATAACAGAGTATATTTTTATCTCGGTATCTGGGCCGCGGTAGTACGTCTCCTCATCGATGCAAGCACGACTGAGTCCCATTAGTATTCCTTCTCTTTGTTTGTACTTGTTTCTTCCGGCAACGCCGCGCGAGCGGTAACCAGCAAACAAACTGCGCTCTGCCGCAGCTTCCCTGCACGTGAGCCGAGCACATTGCGGACAGCCTCTCCGCTCAACACGCTCATAGCTCGTAATGAGCTCGCAGTCACTCCAGATCGAGCGAGGAACGCAACATCCTCGATTTACCCCGGTCGCTTCGGTGCCCCCGCTTCGATTGGCTACCCGCAAGCAAGGCAGCGGGATTTCAGACCGTCCGTTCCTCAAACACCATCCATCCCACTATGCAATGAGCGTAGAGAGGAGAGTCGCGCTAACTGCACGAGCGATTCGAGCGCGCGCATGCGTTTATTGTATTGCGCTCTCATCCCTCTGCACACAGCAGCAGTGTTCCATACTTTTAAAAAAGAAGAGAAAAAGAGGGGGAATATCAAGTGCAGCCAGTGCAGCGCTCCCTCACCTCTTCAAAGATGGATCCTACATTGGCGGTGACTAGAAGTACCGGTATGCGATCGCCCATCACTGTCCCCGTCCGTGCTTCCTGGTGTTTCCGGAAAAGAAGGACGTTCACGGGAGACCGCCCGAAGCTCCCATGCCGGACTCTCCGATCAGCCGACGGCAGATTCGTTCATGTTCGCGGCCGACTCTGACCGAGGTCCTCTCTTCCTAGTAGCGGAAGCCACACGGCCACACGAACTGTACGAACCATACCACCGTGAACCGTACCACCATACCCCGCCCACTAACAGTGACGTCGCTGACGTCAGGGACCCCGAGCAACCGCGCGCTTGCGCCCTTGCGCTAGCTCTATGGCTAGCCTCGTCTTTGTTTTATTATTTTGCTTTTAGCACCGGCATGATCCGGTGACTCTCAGGCAGAAGCGTGCGTCACGACCGTGAACGGAAGACGTGAACGGCGCACAGCGGCCGGCCGTGCCTGCTTCGCCTGCTTGCCGCGGGATGCGCACTTCGAAGCAGGACTCCGTCGCTTCGCGGCTTTGCGTCGCTCGGTCGCTCACGGCTCCACTGGCTCCACTTCGAGCCGACGCCGCCGGCGGCGCCGCTAGCATCTACCGCATCTTCGCTTCCCGCTGCGTTAACGGAAGGCCAGCGCGGCGCGGGCCGACGCGGATAAACAGCAACGAAAAAGAATACATGCCAACGCAGATCATAAGATAAACGTCCCCCCCCCCCCCAAAAAAAAACAAAAAAAACGAAGTGTTTAGCGTTACGTCCGACGTAACCCAAGTTACATCCAAATCTCCGCCTTCCCTAGGTTCACGAGGGAGAGAGGAGGGCGGGGGGGGGGGGTTAGGTATACGCGTTTCTGGTCCGTCCGGACGTAACGCTAGCCACAACGAAAAAAACAACACAAAAACTACATTGAAATTGGTGGTAAAAAATTAGATCTGACATAGCAAGCTGCAACTTTTCTCAAATGTCATTTACTGGTCCAATTAACATATTAAAATTTAAATTCGTTACTCCGGAGTGCAGGTTCATGCTTCTTTTGCAAGGGTTGTGGTGACGTCAGAATGCCGATCTCCAATTGATAGAGTGGGAGACCTCAAGGCAGCTTGGTTTGAGGTCTATCCACTATCCCCATAATCAAAGCCAATCAGCACTTGTTATCTTTCTGAAGTCGCTGCAACCCCTGTGCAAAAGCAGATGACTTAGGTGGGGAGTGGGCTATGAAAGACGGGGACGAAGGGACCTAGGACATCACTGCCTGCTGCGATTAAGCAGCTGCGCCGTGGCACTCACCAAATGCTGCAGGCAGCGATGTCCTGGTTTCTTCGTCCCGCCTCGTCCTGCCCCCCTGCTCTCCGCATAAAATTAAAATGATAATTCAAAAACAGATTTTTTTCAATGGTGGAGCGGCCCAGCTTATTCACAGATGGGGCCAATATCGGCAAGCGCAGGCATTGGGGGCACTTGCCATCACCAATGCCGGCGAAAATACGTGTCTTATGTCTCGAGACAAACCAAACTGCTAAAGATGCAGAAAGCAAGAAAAAATTGGTAATAAGGGTATGGTGCCTGGAACGCGTCTCCGACTGGTGTGTTTACCGCGTCTAAAAAGTGGTCCCTCGATTTCCACCTGATGACGTGATACAAGTGTCCTGCTGTCGCCAGTTGCAATCCTGGCGGCGTCCCAACAGCTGCGGTGTATGTGGCAGATGCCTGTTCTGCTGCAGGTCGCTCTCCAGTGTCCACAAAAGTTTCAGCAGCCAGAAGTTGGGGTGCCGTGACGACAGCGACACTCGCGTTCGGTTGTACTACTCGCAGCTTCTCGTTAGCATTTCTACGACCAACCGCCAGGATCGCAACATGCAACAGCATGACACTTCAGCTTCTGTGACGTCATTTGTGTCCACTTTGAGACCACTTTTGATGTATGGGCAGCATAGCACGCTAAACGCACCAGTCGAAGACGCGCTTCAGGCACCATAATAAGGATAAGTAATTTGTAAAGCAGCATTTAGCATCCTTATTTATTTGCAGTGTTGAAAACGCGAGCTGAGAATTGAATTATCAGCTTGCGTTTTCGCAGATATCGCAAACACAAATTGAAACACACGCTTGGTTCTACGCAATGTCAGTCCCCCTGCTAACCCTGGGCGGCTTTCCGGCATTGGTGGCGCCATCTGTGAATAAGCTGGGCAAACATAGCCATCCTTGGATCTCCCTCCGACAGCTGCCGCTTCACCATTGAAAAATTAGGGCAGTTTGATACTTTAAACTCATGTTACGGACAAAAAAAAAACGGCGCGGGATGGCCAAAAAAACACCGTTTTCGTGTAAGCCTCGTCAAAGTGAGGCACTGGAGAAAACCAGCCTTTTGCGTTAAGTCCTTATTTCAAACTCTTTTGTTTGTGTTTCGTCCATTGAAAATCATACGGGAAGCACCTCAGCACGCACCGCGGATCGCTGCGCCACAGTGTTCTTCCGCAGCATAGAGGCCATCTGCTTTCATCGCTGTCACCATGGCAACGAACGCCGAACGACCTTTTTGGACGGCGCGTGTTCCACTGGGGAGCGTGTTAACCCCCCTGCGTTCACGCCGCTTCGTAGCGACAGTCTGCGGCTGCTCAATACAAAACTATTAAACTTTGGCTAGCAGATGGCGTTTGGAAAATCGGCATTCGTTGCCATGGTGACGGCGATTAAAGCAGACGGCCTTTATGCTGCGGAAGAACACTGCGGCACAGCGATAAGAGGTGCGTGCTGGGGCCCTTCCTGCATGCTTTGCAATGGGCGGAATGCGAACAAAGAGAGTTCGAAGGACTTAACGCAGAAGGCTTGTTTTCTCCAGCGCCTCATAATTTGACAAGCCTTACACGAAAAGCATGTTTTTAGACCGTAGTTTGGAGATACTTTTTTTTACAACAACATGGGTCTAGAGTATCTATGTACCAAAATTAGTTCTTGAATTATCATTTTAGTTCTATTGGGAGTAGAGAATTGAAAGTTTAGTATGTTAATTGGACCAGCTATAGACGTATTTGAGAACTGATTTTTACGAGCCATTTTGGTGGATCTCACGCTATAAAGCGAGCCGGAAACATCGCACAAGGAAAGCTCAAATTTTCATTGAATGTGCACCGAGTAGGTCAGTTCTACCTTGTGAAATTTCCCGATGTAGTTCTCTTCCTGTAAAAAATGAGAGCAATGAGAGCAACAAACTTGCCAAAGTCAACAAAGGGCACAATCACAAAGTCAACGTAGGGTGCACCCCAAGCAGCAAGATGGCGGCACCCTGAGGCTGTACTTGAAAACGTGTATAGTGTACACGTTTGCTACCTGTGAGGTAGCAAAAGCGTTAATCGTCTGCTAACGTCTCCGCCTTTCTGCCTGCTTTCCTCCTTGCCTCGCGACAATGCTGTGCACACGCACTTGCGATCGATATCCGCAGGAGACGTCCACCATTAAATTGTAGATGCTCCCCATGTATGACCCATGGTTTACAAACACTCCCCATGTATGACCCTCTTTTCAATCTAGGTTCTCTAAGCAACACTATTAACTTATGATGCCATCTCCCGATAGGAAAAGCAAAGAGACAACAGAATGTGTCGTCTGCTCACTGTGCCTCATGGCACCACAAGTAAATAGCATCACTAACTCGGTCGTCTGCGAACCCCCTTTTTACAAGAGAAACAAGTCTTGAAATAGTAATACTGACCCGCTCTGTGCACATTTAGTGAAAGTTTCAGCATTCTATGTGCTGGCACCGATTTTTCCGGCTCGTTTTACAGTGTCCGCTTGTGCTACCCTATATTTACGGGGAATTTTGTATTAAGCGATACATGGTATTCCTAGGTAAACATAAAAAGCAATGGCGGAACTTCAAGGATTCAAGGTTCTCGAGAAAAGAGAACCATGTTTTTTGGCCCAGGTAGATAAACTATGCATTGCAGAATGCTCAAACTCCGTGAAAATGTAATGCTAGCGGTTGGGATAGAATGCGGAAGTTTGAAAATATGACATTGCCTCGATCAAAAAATAATTAAGAAAAACTAACTTTCTCTATGAGACGACGTCCACCTAAGCCTAATTTCATAAAAAAAACAAAAAAAACATTGTGGGCGCCTCCAACTTCTATATCAATGAAACAAGTTTATCAGCCAGAGAGAAAACAATATTCTCTTTCTTGCTGACAAGTGCTTTTCACTGATATAAATCACGCGAGCGTTCACAGGTGGACATCGGCTCATAGAGAAATTTTGTTTTTCTCATTTATCTTTTAATCCAAACGTCTTTATCTCAAACTTTTGTGTTTTATCCCAACCGCTAGCTTCACATCTGCACGGAGTTTGAGCTTTCTCAGATGCACAGTATATTTATCCGGGCCAAAAAACACGGTTCTCCTTTTTCGGAACTCCCTTCCAATTGACCAGCTTCAATGAGCAAGAATGAGCTGTGCGCATATCTTGAAGTCTTTCTCGGCAGAAAATCAGAAAGGCATGTTGAAAACCGAATGCAAGATAGATTGATGTCTTTCTAGACCACACGACGCCAAGAAAAAGCACCGCTTTTCGATTTCTTTGGTGAAAGTTATGTAGCCCTACACAACGGCCCAGTGGAAACTTGTGTACATGGGAGACATTCAACAAAAAAGATGCTTCAAATCAACTGAGGCATTTGTAATTGTTCACGTTTTTCGCACACGGGAGACCGTGAGCATGCACCAGCCAAAGTTGCTTCGTCAACTGCAAGTTGTCGCCGCGAAGTTCAAGCTAGCCAAAGCAAAACTATGCTACGCCTGTCGGACATGGTTGAAAAAGGGTGTGAAGGGTTGCGCCGCTTGTGCTCATGCCCAGCAAACAATCAAGCGGTGCATTTTCAATGAGTGGAGATATTGTGATTGAGACAATGTCGACCTCACGACGGCAATCCTGTGAATGATATTCATGTGGATAAATGCAGTAACAGATGCGGATGTGAAAAGGTTATTTTAGACTCTAGAACTCGGGCGATAAGGTAAAAAAAAAAACTAGTTTGGAGACCGACTTGCTGCTGATCATGCGACACTCCTGGGGACATACCACTTATTAGAACTGTTGCAGACACACACAAGCTTTGCTGTGCTTGACGATGCGGGCGAGTAATATAATTGAGAATGGTACCAGCGGTTTCATGCTACGTTTCACGTCAGTTGCTTCAAATGGGTCATGAACATATGCTTTATTGCATGCTGTAAAAGAAAAATCTGTGGCTCTCGAACTTTTTGTGAAATTGATGTGGAACCGAACCCCAGGTTTGGTTTCCATGTCAAAATATTCCTCCCAATCTCGAGTCTTCCATTGAGGCATGGCAGATGGTTTGCCGCATGAACTCTCAAAATGTTTATTTTTAGTTTGTGGGTTGCTGTTGGTATTTTTTCAGGACGCTCACATAAACTGTCTGCTCCAAAGCACACATGCACCCGAAAATTAGCGTCAGCAAGCAATTCTGCTGCGAGATAAATATTAAAAAAATAAAAGTTGTTATTTTAATTAAGAAATGTTTTATGCAGTACCAAGTTTGTCCGTGTTATGAAAACCTTGGATCTGGAAATTGAGCCGGCATTGCTTCAGGCTAAGATATAAATTTATATTTTCCGAGTGTCCGAAAGTGGCGAATACTATTAATTAATCTTTCAATCAATCTTTACTTGTGTAAGAACTCAAGTGTAATTCATTTGATCAATTTTCTTTCCTGTCCAGAAGAGTTGGATGTGTGCATCCTCGATTGAAAAACTAAGCGATAATGTATACAGGGGCTCCGGAACCAGGGGGGCCGTGGGGGCAGTTGCCCCCCAGGTTCTAAACCAGTGGGGGGGCCCTACACTCAAAGCTGTTCCGACCCCCGCCTTCCTCCTCTCCCCTCCCACCACCTGTGAGGCTGTTGCATGTTGAAGCTGCACTCCATAGGCGATGAGGCACCACAGGCTATTCCGACACGAAAGACAAACCACACGCATAAGTACACACACACACACACACACACACATATATATATATATATATATATATATATATATATATATATATATATATATATATATATATATATCTGTAAACGACTAAATTTTCACGAGGACCTAATTTTCGCGAATTGCCTACACCTGCGAAAAATACGTCCCGCGAACAATGCGGGCAATAAGTGAACGCTACGGAAGCTACACTCAATTCGCGAAAATTAGAACCCGCGAATAATTTCAAATTTTCAGCTTTGGCCTGATTCGCGAAAATTTGAGCCCACGAAAAATTAAGTCGTTTACAGTATATAGAGAGAGAGACAGAGAGAAGTGAACTACACAATGTGACATGAGTCCCCAGACGTTTCCCCCACACTTCAGATATAGTTCCGGAGCCCCTGAATGTAGACCTAGTGCCGAGTATGAAATCAACGCATGAATGGCAAAGACTGTCTGCGCTCGAAGGCCGTAGCATCTTTCATTTTGGTAAGATCTGCCACAGCAAAGTTGCGCAGCCAATTGAAAAACATTACGACATTTTTGCAGCCAGTGGATGCGCAGAACGTAAAAAAATGACAGATTGAATTGCAGAACGCACAAAACTTTGCGGAGATGTGGCCCTTTAAAAGCACACAAACAATACCCAAACGGAAGGATTTACGGCCCGTGTCACGGCGGAGCGGAAGTGGCTTAAATACCATGTATAAAAATACAACCATACTGTGTTACAAAACTTGTTTTTATTAAAAACGTAGACACCATTGCGCACAGATACTGGAAAGGTGAAGCACAATGCATAAAATAACAAAAAAAATGTTGATTTCCACATTTCGTACAGTAGCTCTAACTAAAGGATAAAAATCATGCCCTAGACACGCACCATCGTGATGCAATGTCCTCTATGGACCTGTATGCAACTCTAAAATAACGGGCAGCGTCAAACAAATTCACGGAACAGTTCAACTACGCTCTCTTTCCGTCAGGCATAATAAATAATTTATCTCCCTGCCTCCTCCTCCCCTCTCATAGTACAAATCTAAACCCTCCAGTGCAGCCTCTGGGGAAGACGAAGAATGGTGAATGTCTCCATTGTCGCAAAGGCACCTGTAAGCTTGGCAACTAACGCCTGGTTCCCTCCCGTCACAGCAGCACTAGCGAGACTGCCAAACTAGGTCAGACGCACGATCCCGTGCCGGAGTTTGCGTCCTTGTTCTGGCTGGAACCCGCTAGCACTGTCAAGCACTGCTGTGGCCCTCGAGGGCCTAGCCTAGAAGGCAGCTCGCCAAATGTCTTGGCGACGGGCGGGTGCGGCAGGCTGGGACGGCTGGCTCCACGACCCAGAGACCGGCGGCGGCCAGCGACGCTAGCAGCAGCCTCTGCTTCGGGGCTCTTCCAGACGGAAACGTGCTTCGGCTGGAGAGAGGGGGCAAAGGTGGGGCACTGGGGCGCCTTGTCTGCAGTCCTGCTCACCTTTGTTCTTCTGCAGTGAAACAGTGTCCAGGTAGTCCTCGGCCACTTGACAAAACAGGTCGGCTGAAAAAAAAGAGAATGCCATGATGTTTGAGCAAGACCTAACCAATGGCAACGGGACATGAAAGTTGCTCAGCTGCCTCCGGGTTGGTGTGGATAGCACCTTCAAGGAAACCTTGAGACCTCACCTAATTTCAGCTATCCAGACATGCAGCGTGTGAAATGGGACTTACTTTATACATTTACTAATGCTTGCACAATGCGAGGCACTGACCAAATGCCTCCACCGGCAGTTTCGACGCTGCTTCACCTATTTATTGACACATAAGATCCTTTCGGGCACTACATAGGGGCAAATGAAAGTGCCAAGTGGAAAGAACATTATGGTCAAGTGAGGAAAAGAAAAGAAAAATAATCATATTGTTGGCATGAAAAAATCTAAACAAACTGTGAACAAACAAATGACATAAAGAGCAAAAAAACACAACACACTTAAGGGACACACAATGCACAACAGAACTTCATACATTGTTATATATTATTTAGAGCACTAACATCTCGGGTGAAGTGATCAAATGTGGTTTCTCTGGGCAGGCTGTTCCATTCGGAAATGGCAAGAACAAGAGGGAGTTTAAAAAAAGTTATTACCATATTTTCCCGGTGTATAAGTTGCGTTTTTTTTTTTTCAAACATTTTTCTTGGTGCGACTTATACAACAATGCAACTTATATAAGATTTTTTTTTTTTTCGAGGTGCGACATTATTTTTTTTATACGCCGCATGCCATCTTTTGTAGAGCACCATAACTACGTAGCCACAGGTGGTGTTTCCCCCTCCAGGAGGCATTGCTGTCGCCGCACTATTTTGACTCGGAGTGTGAGACATTTTACTTTTTGTGGTTTCCCGAAGCGGCTCAATGTGGATAGGCAAGACAGTGAGAATAAAGCTTTTACAGCATGTTATTGACGTTGCCTATTTAAGCCATGATTCCGTCCAGCAACACTGAAAAGTAAGTGGGCTGGTATACACTAGTGATGGGCCGAACTTTTGCCGAATCGAAAATTCGGCGCCGGATCTTCGGATTCGGCAAAGCCGAACTTTTGCCAAACTTTTCAAAAGATTCGGGAAAAATACATTGTTAGCAGACTTAACGTTGATATTTAGTTTTTTCCAACAAAAAATGATTAATGTTTTCTTTTTTTAAACTTAAATACAACATGTAATGCGTATTGACACAGTTATTACGAAATAAGGTAATATTCTAAGATAATTCCATTGGTGTCATTTTTCTGTGTTTACTGGCAATTTTAGTGACTGCTTGCAGAAGTGGCGTGACAACGAGGTTGGGCAGTAGCGGGCGTAGCCACGAATCATGCTATGAGAGTTTCGGTTTTGAAGCACCATCAGCGCAAGCCACTGCTCTCTCTGTAAGTGTGTGTACATTTCTAAAATGAAGAAAATAACACTGCGTTCTTGCTTTCTCCGGGAGTCACCGTTTCGTGCACGAAACAGAATGCAACGGTTGCTGAGCCTTCACCAGAAGAGATAGCAATATTATTGTAAATATGCATGTTTTTCGATCCGAGTCACTCGACGCCAGCTTTGCATAAAAGTGTGTGTCCCATATTTGCAACGTCTCATTTTTAACCTTTAAAATGCCAGTTTCTGGTGTTAGGACACACACGAACGTTTAGGAAGATGGGAAGAGTTAGGAATGTCGTATGTGTAACGTCGCGCATGATAGTTCTGTTTTTAGTTTTATGCACATACATGAAAATCGCGAAATAATGCTAATTGAAAAAGCAATATTTTGTTTTGACACACACTACTTGTGAGCCGAAAACAGGATTGTTATAATTGCGAGGAATGCTTTAAAGTAATTGTCAGTCAATGTTTCAACTACCTCGTTGCATCACTGGAAAGGTCAAATGAAAACCACGTTATCCAGAATGTATCGCATAATTTGTCACTTGCACAGTGGACTGCGCAAATTACTGGTCGATCTTCTATTCTTGAGGCAGAAAATATTGAATAGAACCACACTCGCTCACATACGCACAGTTACCAAGTTGCCTACTCCACATCTCGCCAGACCCGCTGGTTGTACTACACTGTACTATGGTAACCGCACAACTGCACGGCATCCATTTGCAATCCATGGCCCCGTCGCATTCTCGCGTGTGCGCAGAGATTTGCCGAATCTTTGCCGAACTTTCCTTCAAAAGTTCGGCATTTGCCAGACTTTGCCGAATATCCGGACCATCACTAGTATACACGCATTGCAGAATATTTTCTCACGTCTTTCTCAGTTTCCGTTTGATGAGCAGTTTTTTTGTGCCATGCTCCAGCCATGAAGGATTGTGGCTAGCCGATCTTTTAGAGGTAACAAAAAAAGTATGTCAAGGTTTATCTTTCTGCATGCGCATCGATGCTCGCGTCGTCTCCGGGACTTGGCCTAGTGCTCCAAAGTTTGGTTCGCGAGTGTCTAGCTCCTTAAACTTTCGTTCGCTCGACATGCGTTCGCTTGAATAAAGTCGACTACCCTCTCATTTTGCGCATTTTACGTCCTTTTGCTGCGAAACACTCGATTGCCCCCGCCAGACAGCACCATACAATGGACATTTCTCGCGAGTCGAAATGCGCGTGAAACGGTACGTGCGATCTAGCGATTGTGCGAAATTCCAATTTGCGCGATACCAATGCGCGTAAACTAAAGCACTCATCGTGTGAACCGTGCAAAGAGGTGCGACTTGTACAAAGGTGCGACTTATATACCAACTTTTCCACGCAAACGGCTCAATGTACGGATGTGCGACTTATACAAGGGTGCGACTTATTCGCAACTCCAGCAAAATGAACGGTACCAAGCGGGAAAACCGGGAACCAGCCGGAACAGGTCGCTGTGCGCCTCTTTGCGTCTCTGGCAGCTTTCGAGGACACGTGTTGTCGGCGAGGTGGCAAACAATGTAATTTGACGACGGTCCGAATATTTCTTAAGTTTGCCCGAGTGTTCATTAGTGTAGTGGAGCCTCAGTAGATTGTTTCCTTCCATCACGTGTTTCAAAGCCCGTTTACTCCACAACACACGGTCGCGTGCTTTCGATTTCTTGGATTGGGAGGAATCACGGAAAAACGTTTTGATTTCTTGTCTGTCTCGAATCACATTCAAAGTGACGACTACTTGGTGACTGATAAGCGGTTTCTTTATAAAAACGTAGAACAGTGGACTGAGAATGACAGACGAAGTGTTTCACAACAGGGAACACCAATGTTGCAGTCAAGTGAATGAGAAGATTCGATAGCTGCTTTTCTTGAGTTTGGTTGTGTTCAATTAGCTTCAAGATTAAGCCACCCACGCCAGTCGGTGCGTTGGCTATTCATCTTGGCTGCTTTTCGCCGAAAAGCCTCTGCACCAAACCGAAGGAATTGGGCTGATTTCGCAATTACTTGATTCCGGAAAACCTGCTTCCTGTATACGATTAACAAGGAAAATTGTCTGCTTTAAAAAGGTGGGGGACACGTCTCACAAAGTTAGAAGTTGTCACGACATTATGATCTATCGCGCGTCCAATATTTATATTATACTACACCCTACACCCCCCCCCCCATTGGTGCCAGCAGCAATATACATCTACATTTTATCAGTCAAAATGATTGAAGTCTCTTGTGTGCTTCATCTCTTTTAAGTAGGGATGATGAAAGAAAGGTAAATATTAATTGAAAAAGTAAAAGCCGTTTACAACTCCCTGTAACGCCGAATTAAAGCGCAGCTCTTGAGGAGGAGGAGGGAAGGGTACTGAGGGGAGGGTATACCCCTCCACCTCATCTCCTCATCCTGCCTGCTACTCCTCCCTCCGAGCGGCGTCGGCGCAACCGGTGAGGTCACGTGACCCTCGTGACGTCGCTTGACCCTCATGACCTCACGGGTATCACGTGACCTCACGGGGATCACATGACCTCACGTGACGTCACGGGGTCATGTGACCCCCTCAGGACCCCCTCACGTGGCCCCCTAGGACCCCCGAGGGGGTTACATGACCACCCTGAGGTCATGTGACCCCCCACGAGGACGTTTCTGCACGGTGCCGAAACGCCGCCGCAATAAAGCCAACGGCGACGCCGCTCAAGCCGGAAACAGGCGCCTAAAAGCTGCACTCTAAAACAGGAACAAAAACCAATATATGCACAGCTTGTCTTTCCTCCTTGTTCTCGCGAGAGCACCAATGAAGTCAAACATCCTTGCAAAAAATCCCTAGCTACACCACTGGCGATTACCACCTTGAACTCGACTGTGAAGTTGTAAATTCAATTAGGGCCTCTTTGGTTTGGGACAAGACAACCAATACCTAGAAGTAACTTAAGTGTGACAATAGATATGATTTATTTTCTGCAGCCGCTTCTGCAAAAACCTGGCATTACTAGCACAATGCAAATGAGCCCTACAGAGTGACATGCAACTTGCTGGCAAATACTCCACTGTTGGATGATCTAAAAATTTTCTGCTCAGTACATTCACTATATAGCCCCTTCCCCACTGTTCCAGTTTCCAGTTTGAGCCACACCGCTTGTGCTTCTTAGAGGAAGGAGGGGTTGTGTTTTTATAACAGTGAAAGCTATGAACCTTAGAGATTTTATAGAAGGGGGAAGGGAGGGGGGCAGTTGACGTTTTTATATTACACCTTTGACCACTTCAACCTGAGCAACCACGGGGTAGGTTGACATGAACTTGATGAAACGGGATGAATACGAGCTTCCCAGCGACTACATCGAAGCCACACTTGTTTGCCACTTTTGTCGTGGAAAAAATTTGTATTGCCAGTGGCAACGGCACCGATGCCAAATCAAGCTAGAGAAATATTAATTGATACAATTGCATTCTTTGAATTTAGCACGTGTTTACACATAGATATTATTGATTTTTAGTAGGGTTGTGCGAATATTCGAAATTTCGAATAGTAGTTCCGAATAATACACTATTCGATATTCGCTTCGAGAAGAACTGCACTATTCGCGTTTTTCGAAGTGTTGATTGCGGTAGGTTCGCCCCGTTGAGTGCGCTTCTTGCGAAGCACCGGTGCGCTGCGGAGAAGCAATACCCGTGGAAGCGAGCTCCACGGGTGTTGCTTCTCCGCAGCGCACCGGTGCTTGGTAAGAAGCGCACTCAATGGGGTAACATGCCGCGATAAACACTTGGAAAAGTATGAATATCGTAATTGCGTGCTTGGAAGTAAAGCATACATTCAAAGCGGGATGGTGCACCTGTGCCGACTGTATGTGAAAATAAATTTAAAACTTTGTGAATCTGTATATCTACATTGCAGTAAAAGGTTTAAAATTAAACTGTTATGCAAGAGTATGCTATGTTAGGCAGAGATGCCGTTACAACCTGCGTTCATCATGCACGATTCATTCTTTTTTAACTCGAGATTAAAGAAAGAATATTTTATATAGCAAGATTTGTAAATTAACACCATTGGGTATAGTTGGCCATCTCTACAGCATTCATTTTATGTCAAATCCGTCGTTTACTTGCTATCCGAAGACACCAGACCTTTTGAGGTCACAGTTCATAAATATAGATAGATTAGCTTTTAAATGAACAAGTGGAACAACCTTCACAAGTTTAGCTGGGTTTTTGTCTAAGCATTATGGAATGGTAGTGAAAGGCGTGAAAAAACTATTCGGTATTCGAATCGAAAATATTCGGCCAAAACCACTATTCGCTTCGAATTCGCTTGAACTCAAAATCCACTATTCGCACAAGACTAATTTTTAGTTTTGAAAAGTAAAAAACACTGCAAAATTAAGCACCGAATTTCAGAAAATTGGGGAATCAAACAAAAATAAACTCGGATAACCTCCAAATATTCGGCAAGAAATAAACTCAGAAAAACGCCCTTCAAATTTGACGAAAAATAAACTCCGTAAACATGGAATCCAACTTATAAGCTACGGCAGTAAACATAAGCTGCGCTCGTCCAGCACGACAACTTCTGTGCTGTACGCGGGGTTGACAAAGCATTGTGTGCCCCTGAGAGCCCTCACTCGGCTGCTCCACCACCGAGACCGGATGCTCCGAGTCCCAAATCTGCGAGTGCTCGTAATTTGCCAGGGAAAGGGGCCATATGAGTGCTGTTTTCTTGACTGATTATCTAGTGGCAATTGATTAACACAAAGAAACTTCTGAAATAAGTGGAAATTAACAAAACGTTCAGCATTCTGAAACCTCTATTAATTTGTCACATGAATCCCCTCAAACATGAGTAAATGTGGTGGTGTGTTCTGAATGATTGCAGCCTTCACTCTAACAAAAATATAAAATAAACTACAAAAAATATCAACGAAGTGGCCAAACTAAACTTGATGTTGCAATGCAGCAAAGCTCATGTCATGCTAAAATTATTTAATGATTCAAATAAATAAGCAATAAAATAATTACTGCATAATTAACAAAGACAGTTCCAAGCCATAAACGAAACTCACCACTGGCACACTAGCTAAGGTGTTCAACGTGTCAGTAAAAAACAAAAATGTGATCTACGGATGTCAACATAGCTGGAAGTTAATCGGTCGTGAAATATGGCGACATTTGTCTCCGCCGTCGCACAGCACTTTGGCCAGTCCTGGAAACACCATTTCAATGTTTACAAATCCAGAGCCCAACGTGCGATCCGCACAGCCATGGCCGGCCCTAGGGGTGGGTGACCAGGGCGGTCGTCGAGGGTGCCATGCCGTTGCGCCCCCTTTTGAATTTTTTATTTTATTTATTTGAACACAGCGCTTAACACGACACTATACTCTGTTCACTCTTAAGCTGAGACTGGAAGCACTGCCTTCAGTGCGAGCTTTCTGCCCTTGCAAACGCAAGTGTAAACGCGTGCATGCGCAACCAATGCACTGCGGAAGCCAGCCAGCTGATGCTGAAGGCGGAGCTTCTAGTTTCAGCTTAAGGGTGAACGGAGAATACAGTGAAACCCATTTAGAACGAACCCACAACGAACAACATATTGATTATATCAAACTCCCCCCTTCCTGCCCCCACGGGAAGGCATCCAAAAACGTGCAATCATCTTCTAGCCTGTCCCTTCCCCCAAAAAAGTAGGAAAAAAAGAAAATTCCAAAAGCTTAAGTTGCGAACAAAGTTGGGCGAAGAGAAGCGATTCAGAAGGGGAGAAAGCTAGAAAATACCGTATTTACTCGCAGAATGAACACACTTTTTTTCCCGAAAAATCGAGGCAAAGTTGGGGGGTGCGTTCATTACGCGAGGTAAATTTTGCGCCCGTATTTACTCACATAATGAACGGACCTTTTCCGCAAAAATCGACGTAACTTCTTAAAACTTCTTATCTCTTTGCGCGCAAAGCGGCGACACTAAAACCAAATTGCGATGCGCAAAAAAAAAAAAAAGCCACTCTCCATGTTTTTTTTTTCTTGCTTCTGTGTTGGTAAGGCCGGCCCTGTGCGCAGCATAGCATGCACCATGTGCATCAATGCTATCAATGGCACCACTCTCTTCTGGAATGGTTTCTAGGAGCTAACCTCAAGGGTTATAATGTGCATCATGCGGTAGCAAACAGACGTCTGCCCACATTGCAAGCAGCTCGAGTAAAAATTAAACTAATGACATCTGAGCCTGCAATACAAGCTTTTACTTGGTGCCTTAATGTATACAGCTACCCCAGACCTCAACTTTCGTAAAACCTCCGCTCCTTGCGAGGTCGGTAGGCCAGCGCGGAAGACATGGAGCCAATAGAGCAGCAAGGGACACGCACTGGCTGGGAACACTCACCTATGCCCTCCCCAGTCTTGCTCGAGGTTTCGAACAGTTTGGCCCCAATGGCGTCCGCATACTCCAGAGCATCGCTCCAATGGACGGCACGAGGTCGGCCCTCTTCCTTGATCAGGTCCTTCTTGGTGCCACAGAGGAAAATTTGGCATTTCTGAAAAGAACAGATATCTGGGGCTTAACAAGAGGATGAGCAGACGGCTAGAAACAGCTGGCTTTTTGAGCAAATAACACGCCATTCCAAAGAAGCTGTTGAAAAGCTCCCGCAAGCCGTGCCCAAGTGCATATCCTGTAAGGTCATTTTTCCTTATGCAGGTGCAGTTAGCGCTATTGAACGAGGCATGCTTAAAGGGGCCCTGCAATCGTAATTAAGCGTCTACCTTTTTGCGGTTTCCACGTCTCTTGGGGTTCGGGCAAGCCAGCGGGCACGGTAAGAGTCACTAAATATCAGTGCGTCATATTTTAACCGGACGACGCGGAAACCTCCTCCACCGACGGGGCGACCCGCGGTACCGAAAGCGCGCGTAATGTGACGTCTTAGGTCCTGGGCTTACTACTGGTCAGAGCCGCTAAAAGCTTCTTTTTAGTCGAAATACAAAATATAAGTGGCGCGAACCGTTTCAATTATTTATAAAAGTAGTTTTTGTTCAGTATTTGAGATCAGAAAAGAAACAAATGCAGTTTATAAAGTACGGAAACAAGAAATGATCCGTCGACATACCCACCACCAATCGGTGGAAAAGGCGGCGCCTACTAGAAAGGAGTAGTGGGATCAGGCGGCGACACGGAAAGGTCCCGGATGTACGCGGCGGCGCTGCGGCCGTAGGGACCGAAGGACCCGGCCGGCTCTGAGCGTTCCCAAGGCCTTCGGTGAGCAGCTTTGTCTTGCGGTTTGGCCGTTTCGCGGTATGGCTGCGCGAACTGGCTCCCATTCTGAACTGATCTTTACCCCGTGTTTGCTGTCGTTTGTGGCCAATGAAGTGTCATGCCGAATTTGTGTTTAATCGCGCAGCAAATGCAATGAGAGCCGCTCTAGCTGCCTGCTACATACAGCCTATCCAGAACACGCTTTAGTGGCGCCCTCTCGCGCCGTCGACACGGAGTACGGCAGCCGTGAGCGCTCGCTCAGCTCACCACCCCTCGTCTCGTTCACGGCCACTCAAGCAACCAAGGACGTCATGAAGGAGGTTATTTTTTGCTTGTTTTTGTAATTTTAATTTGCCTATAACTTCTAAAATAAATCGAAATTCGAGAAAAGAAAAGTGTCATTAAGTTACTACGTTCAGTGCGCTCAGGTTTGGTGCAAATTAAAAATTAGTAAAAAAGCCATTGCAGGGCCCCTTTAAGAGTAGCCAAATATGCTGGGTAGCATGAGTGGTGCGAACTGTCGGCAACTTTTGCCCAACAGAAGTGCAGGAGACGCCCGCCATTTCTCGCTAGTTCAAACAGCTCGCGATCCAATAAAACGTGATCACACAGTCTTGAAAAACAGCAGATCTAAAATATACAGTCGCATTTAAGAGCCACATCTGTCACCAGTGGTACCCACAAAGCTGTCTGAAACACAGTGACGTCCATGAGCCACTGACGCGAGAAAAACCTTATGCGATGCAAACCGAGCATTGGTTAACAAGAAGAAAAAGGTGCCATTACTCTGGAGTGCAGCTCTTGAGTGACTCTACAAGGCTAGATTGAAAAGTTCACCGCAGGGGGATCGCTTTTTCCAAGTACTTTATTTACTTGCATAATGAATGCACTCGAATAATGAACGCACCCCCCCCCCCAACGGGTTTCAATATTTGTACTTCTGTTTTTTTTCGCTTTTCTCGCGTAATTAATGCACTTTAATTTTCGGCTCCGCGAGTCTGGATCGAACTCTGTCCAACTTAGCTAGCCGGCTAGCAACCAAGCCCGCCAATTTTCTTTTGCCGCCAAGCGGCCAGGCCAAGTCAAGCCAAGCCAAGCCGCTTTCGTAATGGCTGCAATTGCGTGGTTGCAGAAGTGATCAACCGTGAAACCGAGCGGCGCGCACGCCTAGCGAACCTGGGGTCGAGGAATTGCCCAGCCCCGGACTTTCTTCATCCATTGGATGCATTGATGTCAACAAACACGCTGCCGTCTGTGATCCGCTTTCGAACAGTGATATTGTGAAAGTGGTTAGGCCTCAGAATGGTCGCGTCACTCTCCATGCTCAGTGAGCTTCATAGGGAGCTTTTTCTTCGGCAAAAGGCACGGCAAAAGCGCCCTAAAAAAGGTTTGCAATTTATAGAGCATGATTAGTGTGGCGCGCCTCACGACCAGCCATGGGCGCGCCTCCGTCAGTGGAGACGTCCCACAGTACCCTGCCATGTCATATTGGCACCTAAAATGACATTTCCGTAAAGTGTGTAAATGCAAAAAGTTGGTATGGCTTCCCACAATGGAAGCCATACCTACGGTCAAACAGGAATCAACGGCGGCCTCTACTGACGACCCCGCGGACACGGTCTCAGAGCCTCCAAGGATCTCCACGAATGACCCCCCAGTCGACACCCAACCCATGACTCCACTGCGGCGTTCTACTAGAAGGCGGAAAATCCCCGACCGCTACTTGCCTTAATGTGGAGGAGTGCCATGTCGAACAATGACTGTGCGACCCATGCTGTGACTGACGATGACGTGGCTGTTATCTGCTCCTAATCTACTCATTCCTTCTGTTCATTCTTATTTCTTTCATTCGTTCACTAACACGCCAAGATGTTGAAAAGAGGCAGAACCCACAAATAAACATTCAGCCTGCCCGAGACTTTGTCCGAGTCACTTCACAAAGGAATTCATCTCTGGGAGAGAATCGAGAGGCTGGAGAAATGTTGCAACAATTGTGTCGAATGCAGAGGTGATCGAGACTCAACAGTCATTCTAGGGACCTCGAGGTCCCTAGAATGACTGTTGACAGTCGTTCTAGGGATTGAGCGGTCGGAGAAACGTTAGACTGAATGTGTCAAATGCAGGTGATTGAGGCTGTCAATGGCCATTCTGGGGACCTCAAAGGAAGTCATCTCTGGGAGAGAATTGAGAGGCTGGAGAAACGTTGGAACAAGTGTGTCAAATGGAGAGGTGATCGAGGCTGTCAATGGTCATTCTGGAAACCTCAAAGGAAGCCATCTCTGGGAGAGAATCGAGTGGCTGGAGAAACGTTAGGCTACCATAATATCCTGAATCATCGCCGGTCCCCCTGCCACCTACCATTCATAAAAAAAAAGTGGGGGTGGGCCATGTCTCGGTGGATAAGCACAAAAAGTATAGAAAAAGTTAGAAAACCGTCCATTTTTCTGTACATATCTAGTGCGGCTGCACAAGAGATCGATTAAACTCAAAACTCAAATTAGTTTTATTGTTTCAGCAAGAAATGCTCATGAAAAAATGTTTTACTACTGCAAAGTCCGTTGCTCGCATACGCGATATGAACACTGCCGATCGGCATAGACCGCAAACGTTTGTTTCATAAAAGCATGTTTCTAACACTGCTATGTTCTCTTCGTTAGTTATAAAAAAAACGTTAACAAGAAAATAGAAAATCCAACCAGGCGCAACGAGCGAGCGAGCGGGCGAAACAAGCGACGAAGAGCGATCCTAGGGAAACGGGAAAGACGGCGATCGTGTTGGCAAAAACTTTGGCATCGGGCCAAGTCGGGCACCTTGTCAAAATCACAAGGGTCAGGCTCTTGTGCAACTTTCTTGTTTGGTACATACATGGATGCGTTCGAGGGCGGCTTGCTATCAATGCAGACGGCACCACGAACACAGAGATAGAAATGGGACGCTTTATAAACGTCTGTGTCCAGCAAATCTTCACTTACCCTTTCTCCGCAGTTACATTCCAGGATATGGCACGTTTGCTGACCTCGCAATCCCTGAATGGGTTACTGCTTTTGTTATCTTTCCGACTTTTTGTTTTGTCTGAAGAAACTTTTTGCAAGCAGAACAAAGTTTCATTCTGTTATCTCCATCATTTTCCTTTCGCACGCATGCACTCCGACTTCGGGGTTGCAAAATCAGGGAGGAACAGTGTATTTCCATCCTTCGTTTTACTCTGCCATGGACGTCCTCCAACCGTAAGGTCTGCGGCCGCGTCATTCGGGTGGGATAAACGTTACGGACCGCAGAGTCTGCGTTGGGTATTTGTAGGGGTGAGCAATCACTCTGTATTTTGGAAATCGATATTCGCCCAAAAAGTGTGGTGGGTGATGACTCGAGGATGAGCGATGACTCGGGATATTACGATAAGTGTGTCGAATGGAGAGCTGATCGAGGCTGTCAATGGTCATTCTGGGCACCTCGAAGGAAATCACCTCTAGAAGGTAAACGAGAGGCTGGAGAAATGTTGGAACAAGTGTGTTGAATGGAGAAGTGATCGAGGCTGTCAACGATCATTCTGGGGACCTCAAAGGAAATCACCTCTGGGAGGAAATCGAAGGCTGGAGAAATGTTGGATCAAGTGTGTTGAATGCAGAGGTGATCGAGGCTGTCAACAATCATTATGGGGACCTAGAAGGAAATCACCTCTGGAAGGGAATCGAGAGGCTGTACAAATGTCAGATTAAGTGTGTCAAATGGAGAGGTGATCGAGGCTGTCAAGAATCATTCTGGGGACCTCGAAGGAAGTCACCTGTAGAAGGGAAATGAGAGGCTGTACAAACGTTAGACTAAGTGTGTCAAATGGAGAGATGATCGAGGCTGTCAACGATCATTCTGGGGACTTCAAAGGAAATCACCTCTGGGAGGAAATCGAAAAGCTGTAGAAATGTTAGGTCAAGTGTGATGAATGTAGAGGTGATAGAGGCTGTCAACGATCATTCTGGGGACCTAGAAGGAAATCACCTCTCAAAGGGAATCGAGAGGCTGTACAAACGTTAGACTAAGTGTGTCAAATGGAGAGGTGATCGAGGCTGTCACGAATCATTCTGGGGACCTCGAAGGAAGTCACCTCTAGGAGGGAAATGAGAGGCTGTACAAACGTTAGACTAAGTAAATCAAATGGAGAGATGATCGAGGCTGTCAACGATCATTCTGGGGACCTCAAAGGAAATCACCTCTGGGAGGAAATTGAAAAGCTGGAGAAATGTTAGGTCAGGTGTGTTGAATGTAGAGGTGATCGAGGCTGTCAACGATCATTCTGGGGACCTAGAAGGAAATCACCTCTGGAAGGGAATCGAGAGGCTGTACAAACGTTAGACTAAGTGTGTCGAATGGAGAGGTGATCGAGGCTGTCAATGATCATTCTGGGGACCTCAAAGGAAATCACCTCTGGGAGGAAATCGAAAGGCTGGAGAAATGTTGGATCAAGTGTGTTGAATGCAGAGGTGATCGAGGCTGTCAACAATCATTATGGGGACCTAGAAGGAAATCACCTCTAGAAGGGAATCGAGAGGCTGTACAAATGTCAGATTAAGTGTGTCAAATGGAGAGGTGATCGAGGCTGTCAAGAATCATTCTGGGGACCTCGAAGGAAGTCACCTGTAGAAGGGAAATGAGAGGCTGTACAAACGTTAGACTAAGTGTGTCAAATGGAGAGATGATCGAGGCTGTCAACGATCATTCTGGAGACTTCAAAGGAAATCACCTCTGGGAGGAAATTGAAAAGCTGGAGAAATGTTAGGTCAGGTGTGTTGAATGTAGAGGTGATCGAGGCTGTCAACGATCATTCTGGGGACCTAGAAGGAAATCACCTCTGGAAGGGAATCGAGAGGCTGTACAAACGTTAGACTAAGTGTGTCGAATGGAGAGGTGATCGAGGCTGTCAATGATCATTCTGGGGACCTTGGAAGGAAACCACCTCTGGAAGGGAATCGAGAGGCTGGAGAAATGTTCGACCACCGTAGGTCTGTCAAATAGAGAGGTGATAGAGGCTGTCAATGGTCATTATGGGCACCTCGAAGGAAGTTACCTCTAGAAGGGAATCGAGAGGTGAGGAAAATGTTAAATTAAGTCTGTCGAATGGAGAGGTGATAGAGCCTGTCAACAGTCATTCTGGACGCCTCGAAGGAAGTCACCTCTGGAAGGGAATTGAGAGGCGGGAGAGATGTTAGACTAGACTAAGTGTGTCAAATGGAGAGGTGATCCAAAGCTGTCAATGGTCATTCAGGGGACCTCAAAGGAAGTCACCTCTGGGAGGGAATCGAGAGGCTGGAGAGATGTTGGAACAAGTGTGTCGGATGGAGAGGTGATCGAGGCTGTCACTGGTCATTCTGGGGACCTCAAAGGAAATCACCTCTGGAAGGGAATCGAGAGGCTGGAGAGACGTTGAAACAAGTGTGTCGAATGGAGAGGTGATCGGAGGCTGTCAATGGTCATTCTGGGGACCTTAAAGGAAGTCGCCTCTGGGAGGGAATCGAGAGGCTGGAGAAACGTTAGACTACCGTAAGTCTGTCGAATGGAGAGATGACAGAGGCTGTCAACGGTCATTCTGGACACCTCGAAGGAAGTCACCTCTGGAAGGGAATTGAGAGGCGGGTGAAATGTTAGACTAGACTAAGTGTGTCAAATGGAGAGGTGATCCGAAGCTGTCAGTGGCCATTCAGGGGACCTCAAAGAAAGTCACCTCTGGGAGGGAATCGAGAGGCTGGAGAGACGTTGGAACAAGTGTGTTGGATGGCGAGGTGATCGAGGCTGTCAACGGTCATTCTGGGGACCTCAAAGGAAGTCGCCTCTGGGAGGGAATCGAGAGGCTGGAGAAACGTTAGACTACCGTAAGTCTGTCGAATGGAGAGATGACAGAGGCTGTCAACGGTCATTCTGGACACCTCGAAGGAAGTCACCTCTGGAAGGGAATTGAGAGGCGGGAGAAATGTTAGACTAGACTAAGTGTGTCAAATGGAGAGGTGATCCGAAGCTGTCAGTGGCCATTCAGGGGACCTCAAAGAAAGTCACCTCTGGGAGGGAATCGAGAGGCTGGAGAGACGTTGGAACAAGTGTGTCGGATGGAGAGGTGATCGAGGCTGTCAACGGTCATTCTGGGGACCTTAAAGGAAGTCGCCTCTGGGAGGGAATCGAGAGGCTGGAGAAACGTTAGACTACCGTAAGTCTGTCGAATGGAGAGATGACAGAGGCTGTCAACAGTCATTCTGGACACCTCGAAGGAAGTCACCTCTGGAAGGGAATTGAGAGGCGGGAGAAATGTTAGACTAGACTAAGTGTGTCAAATGGAGAGGTGATCCGAAGCTGTCAGTGGCCATTCAGGGGACCTCAAAGAAAGTCACCTCTGGGAGGGAATCGAGAGGCTGGAGAGACGTTGGAACAAGTGTGTCGGATGGAGAGGTGATCGAGGCTGTCAACGGTCATTCTGGGGACCTTAAAGGAAGTCGCCTCTGGGAGGGAATCGAGAGGCTGGAGAAACGTTAGACTACCGTAAGTCTGTCGAATGGAGAGATGACAGAGGCTGTCAACGGTCATTCTGGACACCTCGAAGGAAGTCACCTCTGGAAGGGAATTGAGAGGCGGGTGAAATGTTAGACTAGACTAAGTGTGTCAAATGGAGAGGTGATCCGAAGCTGTCAGTGGCCATTCAGGGGACCTCAAAGAAAGTCACCTCTGGGAGGGAATCGAGAGGCTGGAGAGACGTTGGAACAAGTGTGTTGGATGGCGAGGTGATCGAGGCTGTCAACGGTCATTCTGGGGACCTCAAAGGAAGTCGCCTCTGGGAGGGAATCGAGAGGCTGGAGAAACGTTAGACTACCGTAAGTCTGTCGAATGGAGAGATGACAGAGGCTGTCAACGGTCATTCTGGACACCTCGAAGGAAGTCACCTCTGGAAGGGAATTGAGAGGCGGGTGAAATGTTAGACTAGACTAAGTGTGTCAAATGGAGAGGTGATCCGAAGCTGTCAGTGGCCATTCAGGGGACCTCAAAGAAAGTCACCTCTGGGAGGGAATCGAGAGGCTGGAGAGACGTTGGAACAAGTGTGTTGGATGGCGAGGTGATCGAGGCTGTCAACGGTCATTCTGGGGACCTCAAAGGAAGTCGCCTCTGGGAGGGAATCGAGAGGCTGGAGAAACGTTAGACTACCGTAAGTCTGTCGAATGGAGAGATGACAGAGGCTGTCAACGGTCATTCTGGACACCTCGAAGGAAGTCACCTCTGGAAGGGAATTGAGAGGCGGGAGAAATGTTAGACTAGACTAAGTGTGTCAAATGGAGAGGTGATCCGAAGCTGTCAGTGGCCATTCAGGGGACCTCAAAGAAAGTCACCTCTGGGAGGGAATCGAGAGGCTGGAGAGACGTTGGAACAAGTGTGTTGGATGGCGAGGTGATCGAGGCTGTCAACGGTCATTCTGGGGACCTCAAAGGAAGTCGCCTCTGGGAGGGAATCGAGAGGCTGGAGAAACGTTAGACTACCGTAAGTCTGTCGAATGGAGAGATGACAGAGGCTGTCAACGGTCATTCTGGACACCTCGAAGGAAGTCACCTCTGGAAGGGAATTGAGAGGCGGGTGAAATGTTAGACTAGACTAAGTGTGTCAAATGGAGAGGTGATCCGAAGCTGTCAGTGGCCATTCAGGGGACCTCAAAGAAAGTCACCTCTGGGAGGGAATCGAGAGGCTGGAGAGACGTTGGAACAAGTGTGTCGGATGGACAGGTGATCGAGGCTGTCAACGGTCATTCTGGGGACCTCAAAGGAAGTCGCCTCTGGGAGGGAATCGAGAGGCTGGAGAAACGTTAGACTACCGTAAGTCTGTCGAATGGAGAGATGACAGAGGCTGTCAACGGTCATTCTGGACACCTCGAAGGAAGTCACCTCTGGAAGGGAATTGAGAGGCGGGAGAAATGTTAGACTAGACTAAGTGTGTCAAATGGAGAGGTGATCCGAAGCTGTCAGTGGCCATTCAGGGGACCTCAAAGAAAGTCACCTCTGGGAGGGAATCGAGAGGCTGGAGAGACGTTGGAACAAGTGTGTCGGATGGAGAGGTGATCGAGGCTGTCAACGGTCATTCTGGGGACCTCAAAGGAAGTCGCCTCTGGGAGGGAATCGAGAGGCTGGAGAAACGTTAGACTACCGTAAGTCTGTCGAATGGAGAGATGACAGAGGCTGTCAACGGTCATTCTGGACACCTCGAAGGAAGTCACCTCTGGAAGGGAATTGAGAGGCGGGAGAAATGTTAGACTAGACTAAGTGTGTCAAATGGAGAGGTGATCCGAAGCTGTCAGTGGCCATTCAGGGGACCTCAAAGAAAGTCACCTCTGGGAGGGAATCGAGAGGCTGGAGAGACGTTGGAACAAGTGTGTCGGATGGAGAGGTGATCGAGGCTGTCAACGGTCATTCTGGGGACCTCAAAGGAAGTCGCCTCTGGGAGGGAATCGAGAGGCTGGAGAAACGTTAGACTACCGTAAGTCTGTCGAATGGAGGAGATGACAGAGGCTGTCAACGGTCATTCTGGACACCTCGAAGGAAGTCACCTCTGGAAGGGAATTGAGAGGCGGGAGAAATGTTAGACTAGACTAAGTGTGTCAAATGGAGAGGTGATCCGAAGCTGTCAATGGCCATTCAGGGGACCTCAAAGAAAGTCACCTCTGGGAGGGAATCGAGAGGCTGGAGAGACGTTGGAACAAGTGTGTCGGATGGACAGGTGATCGAGGCTGTCAACGGTCATTCTGGGGACCTCAAAGGAAGTCGCCTCTGGGAGGGAATCGAGAGGCTGGAGAAACGTTGAGACTACCGTAAGTCTGTCGAATGGAGAGATGACAGAGGCTGTCAACGGTCATTCTGGACACCTCGAAGGAAGTCACCTCTGGAAGGGAATTGAGAGGCGGGTGAAATGTTAGACTAGACTAAGTGTGTCAAATGGAGAGGTGATCCGAAGCTGTCAATGGCCATTCAGGGGACCTCAAAGAAAGTCACCTCTGGGAGGGAATCGAGAGGCTGGAGAGACGTTGGAACAAGTGTGTCGGATGGACGAGGTGATCGAGGCTGTCAACGGTCATTCTGGGGACCTCAAGGAAGTCGCCTCTGGGAGGGAATCGAGAGGCTGGAGAAACGTTGAGACTACCGTAAGTCTGTCGAATGGAGAGATGACAGAGGCTGTCAACGGTCATTCTGGACACCTCGAAGGAAGTCACCTCTGGAAGGGAATTGAGAGGCGGGAGAAATGTTAGACTAGACTAAGTGTGTCAAATGGAGAGGTGATCCGAAGCTGTCAGTGGCCATTCAGGGGACCTCAAAGAAAGTCACCTCTGGGAGGGAATCGAGAGGCTGGAGAGACGTTGGAACAAGTGTGTTGGATGGACGAGGTGATCGAGGCTGTCAACGGTCATTCTGGGGACCTCAAAGGAAGTCGCCTCTGGGAGGGAATCGAGAGGCTGGAGAAACGTTAGACTACCGTAAGTCTGTCGAATGGAGAGATGACAGAGGCTGTCAACGGTCATTCTGGACACCTCGAAGGAAGTCACCTCTGGAAGGAAATTGAGAGGCGGGAGAAATGTTAGACTAGACTAAGTGTGTCAAATGGAGAGGTGATCCGAAGCTGTCAATGGCCATTCAGGGGACCTCGAAGAAAGTCACCTCTGGGAGGGAATCGAGAGGTTGGAGAAACGTTAGACTACCTTAAGTCTGTCAAATGGAGAGGTGATAGAGCCTGTCAACGGTCATTCTGGACACCTCGAAGGAAGTCACCTCTGGAAGGAAATTGAGAGGCGGGAGAAATGTTAGACTAGACTAAGTGTGTCAAATGGAGAGGTGATCCGAAGCTGTCAATGGTCATTCAGGGGACCTCGAAGGAAGTCACCTCTGGGAGGGAATCGAGAGGTTGGAGAAACGTTAGACTACCTTAAGTCTGTCAAATGGAGAGGTGATAGAGCCTGTCAACGGTCATTCTGGACAACTCGAAGGAAGTCACCTCTGGAAGGAAATTGAGAGGCGGGAGAAATGTTAGACTAGACTAAGTGTGTCAAATGGAGAGGTGATCCGAAGCTGTCAATGGTCATTCAGGGGACCTCGAAGGAAGTCACCTCTGGGAGGGAATCGAGAGGTTGGAGAAACGTTAGACTACCTTAAGTCTGTCAAATGGAGAGGTGATAGAGCCTGTCAACGGTCATTCTGGACACCTCGAAGGAAGTCACCTCTGGAAGGAAATTGAGAGGCGGGAGAAATGTTAGACTAGACTAAGTGTGTCAAATGGAGAGGTGATCCGAAGCTGTCAATGGTCATTCAGGGGACCTCGAAGGAAGTCACCTCTGGGAGGGAATCGAGAGGTTGGAGAAATGTTGGAACAAATGTGTCGGATGAAGAGGTGATCGAGGCTGTCAACGGTCATTCTGGGGACCTCAAAGGAAGTCGCCTCTGGGAGGGAATCGAGAGGCTGGAGAAACGTTAGACTACCTTAAGTCTGTCAAATGGAGAGGTGATAGAGCCTGTCAACGGTCATTCTGGACAACTCGAAGGAAGTCACCTCTGGAAGGAAATTGAGAGGCGGGAGAAATGTTAGACTAGACTAAGTGTGTCAAATGGAGAGGTGATCCGAAGCTGTCAATGGTCATTCAGGGGACCTCGAAGGAAGTCACCTCTGGGAGGGAATCGAGAGGTTGGAGAAATGTTGGAACAAATGTGTCGGATGAAGAGGTGATCGAGGCTGTCAACGGTCATTCTGGGGACCTCAAAGGAAGTCGCCTCTAGGAGGAAATCGAGAGGTTGGAGAAATGTTGGACCAAGTGTGTCGAATGAAAAGGTGATCAAGGGTGTCAGCAATCATTCTGGGGACCTTGAAGGAAGTAACCTTTGGAAGGGAATTGAGAGGCTGAGAAACATTAGACTAAGCGTGTCGAATGAAGAGGTGATCGAGGCTGTACACAGTCAGTCTGGGGACTTCAAAGGAAGTGAATGAGAGGGAACCGAGAGGCTGGAGAAACGTTGGACCAAGACTGTCGAATAGAGAGGTGATTGAGGCTGTCAGCAGTCATTCTGGGGACCTCAAAGGAAGTGACGTCTGGAAGGGAATCATTATTTTCGTGTCGCGTTGCCTATGTCAAAGCAGAGGGCCATAGTGACAAAGACGATGTCTACCAGCTCACATGGAACCCACAGTGTGCAGCCCTCCTGCATTCATGACAGCCCCCTGAGCAAATTATTATTTTGATATTCCTTGACTTTTCCAGGTTTTCTTTGACAATTTCAGATGAAATTCCCTGACCACTGTAGAGGCAGTTAAGTATATAAGACCATTACAACACAAGGCATTCAGCATTGAGCACTGTGAGGAGCATTTTGCACGGGCTATATCCAACTTGTATATTCCGAAATATTCGGGTTCGTCCAGTCCCGATTAAATGAGCACTTTCTTGCCGCCGACATCGTCAGTGAAGAGGCCACTTCCGAAAACATGATGAAAACACGACGCTCAACCACACACGTCAATAACCGAATGGCAGCATGGCCGCCAGACACACACTTTCGGCTTAAGGCTTGGATTGTTTTGGGGTCTGCGGCTTTCCCATTTACAACTAAATCTAGTAGCTCTAACTGGATCTAGCCTAGCGTCGTGCCCTCAATCCAATTCAATCCAATCCAAGGCTTTGACTGGATTTCTCGCCTCTTCCCTTTGCATCGGGTAGCACACTCTACATCGGGTAGCACACTCTACATCGGGTCAGCAGAGCCCGTCCTCCGCTCTAAGCAGAATTTATTGCTTATTCTTGTGTCCCCAAGCCCTTGTAGGTACGCTGTACTTAACTCTTTAATACTCTATCTACAATATTTTACAATATTTACATTAGATGTGCGGAATCAATGAACGGTAGCTGCGATCACAGAGAGCTTATTATGTCACGCCGGTCGTTCCGCCTCTCGAGCTCCTTCTGGTCCCGCGTCACGCGCTTGTCCTTCTCGTCTTCTATGCGTACCGTGCAAATGGGTCCCTACACCCTCAAGTCTTTGCTCAGGGCGCTCGATGGCGTATCCAGCTCATTTTCCCTGACAGGGCTCCCTTTTGACAATATCCCTGACAATTCCCTGATTTATCCCAGAAATTAAAATTTCCCTGACAATTCCCGGTCGCTAGACACCCTGACTGCTCAAGAGAAAGCTTCTCTTATGGTACCAATTCAATATCCTGTGCAGAACAGCCTGCAACAACAAATAGTGTTTCTGCAGCCGTACAGTAGCTCAAACAGAGAATGACAAGCCTCTGCCCCAGCCTTTGGTCAACAAATTGGCAAGGAAAAGTTGATGGAGGCTGCGTCTCTATGATCTCACAGCACAATTATTGGTTGTTTTTGCAGATTTTTCTAAGCTTTAGAATGACTATTTCAATGTAAAGTACTCTTTACCCTAATGCAGGGACACCCCACTTTGCTAAGGGGAAGTTCTCCTAGCGGCTATCACTTCAACTACCTATCACGGGACATACCTATCTAGCGCGCAGACCGGGCTGGGGAGAACTAGGGGACCGCTTAGGCCCGATTGTCCACCTATATTCTGGCTATCTGCCACCATCAAGGAGCAAGATGCAAATCCCAAACTCAATTCGTTCAAGGGGCATACTGTGCGGTCACAAAAGAATTATAAACCATGCAAGTGTTCTGTGGCCTGTTACAATGGGCCTGCTACGAAAATGATGCATGTTTTGCCTGCATTGCCAAAACCGGTAGCTGCAGTTTTACATACTTGACCATGCATAATCTTGAAAGTTATGCTGAGGAGCAAACACAAAGAATGTGACTCCAACAAAATAAACCAGTGATTTGCAGCATGCTCCTCTATATTGATACCAGATCCAAAACACACTCGGCAATCAGCTAGGCGCCTGAACAATCGGTCCCATCACCCTTACTTTGGGTGTGGCGCATCACGTGCCAGCTGAAACAAAAGCCATCAGAACAGCAACCCTGCAAGCACTCGCCTGGCCACATAAAGGTTGGGGAGGACTGTAGACAACTCGATACACCTAGCACAAACACAGACTCCACAATTCCTTGCATTTTACTCAGTGTCTCATGTACCCCAAATGAGCCCATTCCATTTCACCAACATTTCTTATGCCAACCTTTAAGAAGAGACACTGCTCTTGAACATTTTTTTTGTCATTCATATCTGATTTAAAAGAAATTCACACACATACTGCGACTCTAAGTGTTAAGCACAAGTAAAGCTTATTTTTTCTACTACATCTATTAGTTCTCAAGAAAATGTCTACCTCTTTAGAATACCCACATCTGAAAACCATGGCACAAAGTATGTGTGCATGCTTTACAAAAAATATGTAGTGGAACAAAACCATTCTTAAAATTTTAGCACAATTGTAGAAGAAGTTACAAATCTTTCGTTGATAATTAGAAATTAGTCACTAAAGTTACTGCCAAGTAGAAAACCTTAGTTACATTTTATAAAACTTTCGCTCCTGTTGCATTCTTTTCATTTGAGATATCAACGTAACTTAATAAATGTGTAGTTCCTGAGTGTAGTGATAGGAAAATATGTGGTTTGGGGCTTATAGACAGGGTGTTTCCGGTTTAAGCGGAGATGCAGGTCGGAAAATTAAGTTTATTTTGGGAATTGTTAATTTTTTGTTTGTTTTTGCTTGCTTTATTATCCTCGGACATCCTACTTTTAAGAGTAAAAAAATCAAAACAATATAAGTTAGGAAAACATGTATTTTAGTGACTCGCGTAGAAAAATCGCAAGGTTACATGAATATCTGCCATCTTCAAGAGGCAGTCGCTCAGGGCAGCAGCACTTTCTATGTATCTCCGATTCGGTTTGCGATAGACAACACTAACAAGCACGATTTTCGTGTTTGGAACTACCAAAGCTAGCGCAAGTTTCGCAAGTTCAAGTGCAAATAAATGCAAGCGGATAACGCCAGCGCAGGAACGTTTACCGTGGCCTGCTAAACCTAACTTCAGTAACAGCAACTGCTTCGACGCAATCAATGCTCTCCTCACGTTTGTTCGCACTACGGAGAAGATTGCGTCCTTCGAAAAGGTACAAAACACCACGGGACTATGGCTCTGTGGGTTCAGTGACGTTCGACATCAGCGCGCTAACAATATTTGTGGATGGTGCTCAGCGGTGTCACTGTTTTGGGGTCACGACGAACTACTGCCTTGGGTGCCACTGACCCTAGTGGCACTATTTAACTAACTTCTAAAGTGCTTACAAAAGGATGGCTTTATAACACCTTCATTTTTATTTATTAAATTAAAAATTTGAACATAGCTTTTGGCTATACTCCGTTTCACCTTATGTTGTACCGCAGCGGAGGCTAGAAGCGTGAGCTGATAGCATTGGCAGCTGCCCTTACTGCACAAGAGCTTGTGCCGCTGAGATGTGCCCTGAGCAAGAAGCTCGCGCTTGTAGCGTTTGCTGCGGTACATCATAAGGTGAAACAGAGTATAGATACTGGCACTCTACACTTCATAGGTAGCATAATGAGCTATTGCACCATGCTCGTTATAAAAAATTAGTGTACTTAAATGTCCGTACATAAAAACCCCTTCTGTGTAGTAGTTTCTGCCTCTGAACAGAAAACTATAAAAGCTACATAAAAACTAATAACTGTTTAAAAAAAAAAAAACTTTAAGTACTAGCTAAAGTTTCATTATTTTAGAGCAAATATTATAGAGACTGTCCAGTCAAATTTTGTGTCTAAGAAAACAATTGAATATCATTGTTAATGCCTTGAAAAGCATCGTCCATGCAATCTCTGAATTTTATATGCCTTTCTGCACGAGTAATTGAATTTTTAAACTGCTCCAATCGCATCCTAGCGTAAACAGAGCTTTCGTTGGCAACATTGAAGCTCTGACGTCGCATAATGCAAAGCGAGCATTTCCGTCTTGTCGTTTGCCTGCAAGTGAATGCCGCGGTGTGCTTCATTTTTTGTTGTGCTCGACTTGTTTCATGAATGGGCTAGATTTTTGTTTGCGATATTCATACTTTTACAAGTGTTTATCGTGGCAGAGTTACCCCGTTGAGTGCGCTTCTTACCGAGTACCGATGTAATGCAGAGAAGCAACACCCGCGGAGCTCGCTTCCCGCGGGGAGTGCTTCTCCGCAGTTCACCGGTGCTCGGTAAGAAGCGCACTAACGGCGTGAATCCGCCGCAATCAACACTTCGAAAAACTTGAATAGTGCAGTTCTTCTCGAAGCGAATATCGTATAGTGTGTAATTCGAAACTACTATTCGAAATTCCGACTATTCGCACAACCCTAATAAAGTCGTATAATTGCGGTATAGAGTACAGATGATCAATTTGTTCTGTGACAACATAGAAAAATGTTCACAATAAAAACACAATAAAAAAAAATCTAGAACGTTCCAGAATCGTCAGGGCATTCTTTCATATCAAGGTGAGCAATTAGCGTCACTACGAGTATTGAGGTATTTGACTATCAGAAACGTAAAAAAATAATTGTTATAACTGCTCTAATTTCAGTGTTTTTTTCATTCACATTAGCATGTTATTTTTATTACATACACAATATTTTCCCAAAAGTTTAATAACTATGCCCTGTTTCATCATACGTAAAAGCACAATAAAAAATATGAAGACAAGAAAAAAAAAAAAAAAAACACACACACTGAAGAAGCAATGTCACGGCGTATTCCCTAATTTGGTTTAGCCAATGATAGCACAAACACAAAAAATAACGAACTGCACGACTGTGAAATCTTGGCGCTGCGTGATTGGCAATTCATCGGCCCGTAGTGTTGACTGTGCCCTCATCTAAGCTAAAGCAAAGTCAAAATTCAGATCCTAGGGTCAAATTAATGGAGGGCATATTGACCCAGCAAATTAAACAAGGTGTTAATTTCCTGACCAACTGGAGATCTTTTGTCGTGCAACCGAAATCTCAATTGCAGGGTGCCTTCTCAGTAATAGGCCATGTTCAAACTGCGGGCACCTCGGACGGGATTCAAACCCTCCAAATGGGGACCCATAGGCCAGCGCTTTGCCTCAGAGCCACCGAGAAGGCTATGAAACAAAATATAGTCGCACCATTCCGACAAGCTGTAGTGCAATAAAACTTTGGTTGGGGCTAGTTGGTTCATAACGATTAAAAGGTTAAAAGGCGCGAACAAAACAGGACGAAAAAGACACACGTACGACACGCACAGGCGTAGTGCAATTGCGGAAATAATTTCTGCAATTAAAAAAAAAGATAACTGAATTGGCAAACATGGTGGAATTGCAACTGACGGAATCCCTTTCATGGCGTCAATATCATTTAGGCATACCGATGCACAAAGAAACGCACACAAAAGCAGTTGTGGCCCACTCGCAGCCTTGCGCTTGTTGTTTATACACCTCTGGCTCGCTCACTGCAGGCATCCAGGCACCTGACACCCAAACATCTGGTGACATTTCTGTCTCTCACGTGGCGCTCCAAGCGGCACATGACGAAAAATTCAAATCAAGCTATTCTTGAACAAATGTCGCCATCTGCATTCGATATTAGAAAACGGTAACGTGCCGTAACTGAATGGAAAAAGTTTATGATTGAATACCGTACTTCACGCGTAATCTATCTATATGCAGTTTCTGGAAAATTTAATATCAAAAGATGCTTCATAATTTAATGTCTCGTTTATTTCGTTAGCTGACGTGATTCTGTTTTTACAGCATGAGGAATAACACTATTTTAAACTTGATTTTTTATTAAAAATGCACATCCTCTGTGCAGTTAATTGCTTACTTTTATATGCCACTATATCCAACAGACCGTTTCACGTAAATTATTGCGGACATTGGGATATTCCTAGTCAAGAAAAAAATTGTTCAATATCAGAATCTAACAACTAAAACTAAATGTAATATTGAGATATTAAACTATACCTTCAAACACTTATTTCATTTAACATTAACTTGATGTGTGTAGAATACATAAAAAGAAAGTTATAAACCGTCAAAAATGAAGCAAAACAGCACACATGGTGGGGTTGCAACTTAAAGGGACACTGACACCCCCCAAAAATGTTTGCAGCGTGAGCTACACTGGCCGAGGTTGAGCAGTTTTGCGTGGCTCGCATAATGAGCCGTGCTCCGTGCTGCGCAAGCGCAAGGAGCAGTGATGTCACACGGCGCACAGCTGGAGCGCCAGAAATGCCGCCGCCGCGCGCCGCGCGCCTCGCCGGTCTGGACATTCCAGAGGAGTGACGTCATAGCCGCGGCAGACGCACTGGCGCCACCGCGTGCCCATCTGTCCGCGTGCGTTGCGCAGTAGCCAAGTCTGACACTGCACCGGAGCCGCTTGATAGCGCCTCTCATTTTGTGCGCATAAGCTCACGCTATGTATATCCTGGCATAGCCAAGCTAAGCCACCGCAATTTTTTTTTTAAATTTTTTGCCAGGCGATTTATTATGGTGTTGGAATACTACCCAATTAATATTTTGCTACAGAGTCACATATTTTTTTAATAAAGCCAAAAAACGCAACTGCTCGAAACTGAAACTGGAACCTACGCACCGCACGGAGATATGGAGAGGAGAGAGTGAGTGGCGGAAGTCACGTGGCTACACCCGACCGTGCGATTTTTTTCTTTTTTCTTCCGGGTGCAGCAGACGAAATGCGTTCGGGATCCGTTTGTCGTGCGATTCCTTTGCAGTTATGTTTGTTCCGCTCGCTGTTCTGTACTTCAAGATGAGTTGTTTTGTACATTTAAGTGTTGGCAATTAGTAGTGAGTGCCCATGGTGAATTCCCGTGATCGGCTCCAAAAAGAATACTCCCAAGATGTTGCGTGAAGAGCTGCCTCACATCGGAAAGTAGCATTGTGCGGTACAGGTGTCAAAAATGGAATCCCATACCATTTAGTTCAGCGACGTATCGTCCACAAATTTTTTTTTTTTTCAGGGATAATTGTTAAAAAAAGAAATGTAAACATTGCAAAAAAATGTTTGAAAAAAAAAACAAAAAAATTGTATGTTCACACTAGGGATTGAACCCATGCCCGCTGCGTGTGAAGCGGACGCCTTCCCACTGAGCTACTGAAGGAACTCCTTCGTTCGTAGTAATGCCTGTAATGCATCCGGTCAACTGTATGTTGGACAGTTTGCTGCCGATTTCCCTCCAGTACATGCACTCGCGGCTTAAAGTCGGGCAGCACCACGCATTGGCCACATTCGCGCCAAGTAAAGAAACCGTACACGTACGTATTCAACTCGATGTACGCACTTCGTGCTTGACGTTTCAGCGAGCGATGTCTTCAGCCACAAGAAGGAATGACGGCTCGGCGACGTCTTCGTGCAATCGGCTTGCTGGTCAAGCGTGTCGTACCTGACGAATATCAATTCTTTTGATCGGTCCAAAATTTCTCTTTCGATGGAAGACAGAATTCGCCGGTACCGTGAACAACAGTTCTGAAGTAGAGGTCCCACGCCTGTCGTCCGCTGTCACCCGCGAGTCCCACGAAACGCGAAACGACGCAATGTTAAGAATTATGCAGTGAACGCACAGAATGCTTCTGGTTGTCTGTGCAACCTTTTTTTTTTTCTAGCAACGTATTTGCAGCTTTTTGGAAGCCACAAAAAATGGGTTTCATATTTTTTTCTAATTTTAGTATTGACTGTGTGCCTTCAATGACCCACGACTTTGATTAAATTTGGTGGTCGCGTCGAAAGCTTAGAAAACGGCCTGTGACCACAAAAAGAGAGTGAGCACGACTCAAACCGGCCAGTTCTCGATCGGCGGTTTTCGGGCGGAAAG
This sequence comes from Ixodes ricinus, assembly GCA_037355805.1. Classification (NCBI taxonomy): domain Eukaryota; kingdom Metazoa; phylum Arthropoda; class Arachnida; order Ixodida; family Ixodidae; genus Ixodes; species Ixodes ricinus. Next base: position 225,595 of record JAZHYW010021651.1, read on the forward strand.
AAACCAAATTTCGAGCCGCAAATTCTGTTCTGGGTAGTTGGGCTCTCAAACGTCACGTACAACTAAAAACCTCGGTGAGCATAAATACCCTGTCAGTGTCCCTTTAAAAGGAGTGAGTTGGTATATTTTATTACACTCTTTTTTTAAAGGAGCTGTGCAACGATTTCAGTGCTTTGCTTAAATAATTTTGGAGCTAGTGTCTCGACCTTTCTGAAGTAAAGAACAAAAAAACGCTTTTGCCTGCATGTCCTAGTTTTTATTTTGAAAATGGGCAAAGATTGAGGTTTTCTGTGACATCAATGTGACACTGTGACATCAATGGGGGACGCGCGGGGTTCCGGTGAAGCTCTCTCTCTCTAAAGCCATCAGTGAGCAGCAAGAACTCACCCGCTCACAACCGCGTGATCACGTGCTATCGCAGCATGATCAACATGGCGAAAGGAGGAAAGCATCGTCCGGGTCCGGCCATCTCCGTCTGGCTCTGCCCCCGTCCCCCTCCGGCTTCTGGCGGCTGTTCGCGGTAGCAGATAAAGCTGACGGTTTTGTTGACCTCGGATAGACGACGCCACTAAAACTCCGTATAATAAAAGTTTTGTCGATGATACCAGGTTATTTATGTTGGAATGACAAGATTTATAGAAAAATTACCTTTTATCGAGCAGGTATTTGCACAACCTTCTATTTTATTACGAGTCCCCCATTGACGTCATGCCGCATGCTTCTCATGGCTGCCGCTCATGGCTGCCGCTCGCGGCTGCAGGTCGCAAAATATTCTAAATTTTGCCTCGCGATTACGCGGCGAGATTGAACATTTCGAAGGAAGGAGATGTGTTTTCTGTCCTTTGTGACAAGATAAACAATGTCAAAAGTAGAAGATGCCAATTCTTTCAACGTTAAAATTGTTGCACAGCTCCTTTAAGTGCGTTGTCATGCCCCACATGTGTGCAAAAAGATGGTTTTTTAGAATGTGAATTGCACCCAGGAAACAAAACAACAAACTAATATTAAAACTGACACCAAATTAATAAAAAAATATCAAGCACTATTCACGACTGCAGCGACCTATAGGGGGCGCCACCACCAAACAAACATGGCAGCTGGGAACAGGTCGTGTCGGATCGGCCAGGCTGGCTGAATGGGTGGCGCATTCAATTTAACAGATTTGCTTTTGTTGAATGCCATATTTTATATGCATTTGAACTGCGATCGGTTAAGTGGAGCCGGTGCACATAAACTTGCAGAGCGCAGTTTTGTTTTCTTGGTGCTTTGTGTTCTTTTCATGTCAAACTATTGTTTCGGAGATTTCATTCAAAACCGAAACTATGGGCTCTGGAGAGACGGTAATAGACTCTAATTAGTTTTGATCAGCTAAGGAAAGCGGTGATGGCTACAGAATTGTTTTACAGAGAGTAATTTTCCGCTGACTCGCATGCCTCTACCATGCGACTTATCTGTCTGCGAAATCAAGCTCTTCTGCGCATCCGCGTTTAAGAAACAGCTCCAGTCGTCTGCTCAGTCAACAACACAGGCTGCAGGAAAATTACGAAAATTAAGCAAGCGCTTCTTGAGCCAAGGAGCATGTTAACCCGCTGGCGCCCCACTAAGCAACTGATACTCGTATTTCAATTCAGGTTTTAGTAGCAATCGAGGTCATTTTGACAAATATGCAGGTTATGTATGATATTACGTACTATGTCCCACTAAAGCGATATTAGTATATTCTTCGGGTTGAATTATGAGCTTAGTTGACTAGTTATTAGGTGAATAGCTGAATAAAAGTATATTTGACAGACAGAGAGATACTACCTAAACTCAGCCAAATGTTTCTAGCCGGCAGCATGGAGACGAATGCGGACATACTGGAGAGAGTCTTCAACAGAGATTCACACAGACCCCACCCCTCTGCATTGAACTTGACTTCAGATCCTGAACAGAAAAATTTAGTATTTTTTTGTGACCGGACAACCTGAACAATGTAGACGTATATTGCTGCTGGCTTCGACGGGTATATAGTATAAATATTGGAGGCACGATAGATCATAATCTCGTGACAGCTTCTAACTTTGCAAGACACATCCCCCACCTTTTGAAAGCAAACAATTTCCCTCATTAGGGTAATTGTATGCAGTGAGCAGGTTTTTTTAATAAAGTAATTACGAAATCAGCCCAACTCCTTCGGTGTGGTCCAGAGGCTTTTGCTAGAAGCAGCCAAGATGAATAGCCAACGCACCGACTGGTGTGGGTGGCTCAATCTTCAAGCTAATCAAACACAACCAAACTCAAGAAAAGCAGCTATTGAACCTCCCCATTCACTTGACTGCAACATTGGTGTTCCCTCCAGTGAAACGCCTGGTCTGTCGTCCTCAATCCACTGTTCTACATCCTTATAAAGAAACCACTTATCAGTTAACAAGTAGTCGTCACTTTGAATGTAATTTGAGACAGACAAGAAATCAAAACATTTTTCTGCGATTCCTCCCAATCCAAGAAATCGAAAGCACGCAACCGTGTGTTGTGGAGTAAACGGGCTTTCAAACACGTGATGGAAGGGAAACAATCTACTGAGGCTCCACCACACTAATGAAGACTCAGGCAAGCTTAAGAAATATTCGGACCTTTGTCAAATTACATTGTTTGCCACCGCGCCGACAACAAGTGTCCGCGAAAGCCGCCAGAGATGCGGAGAGGCGCACAGCGACCTGTTCCGGCTGGTTACCCGTTCTCCCGCCTGGTGCCGTCCATTTTGCTGGAGTCGCGAATAAACAGTGAAAATTTCACTCAGTTAGTGTAAATAATTAAAACAAAAATGTTTTCCCCTGGTGCATTCCCCTTAAATTTCTGCGCTCAAATGCTTATCTTGGTCCATTTTATCTAGCACTTCTTTTCTCAGTCCGGCCTCCTACTGTCATGTATCAACCCCTGCCTTAAAGCGGTCGATATATGTCAAATTAATTTAATGGATTTTAAGCAAACAAGGTGAGTATTTTAGAGCGGTAAGCCTCAGCTGATGGACGTTTGGGAAGGGCCCTCCTGTGACCTTGTGATGCGCTTCCTCACCGAGCGCTCTTCGAGATTGCCCTGCTGGGGGGAAATTTTACTTCTCCTTTAGTGATCCCCTTTTGTGTGCCAACATGGTAAAAGTTGCACACAAAAGGACAGAAACAGAGGAAAGAAACAGGTAGACGATAGACAAACACACACTCACAACTCACATGTATTGGAAGGGAAGAAAGAAGTGCAATTGGCTTGTATGCCAAGTTCCCCATTCTATAGAGATAGGGTTGTCCCATGCATGAGGGCATTTTCAAAGTTCCTATCAGAGCTAAGGATGAGGTTCACACATTGTAACCGGAGTTTATGGAGTGCATAGAAACACGGTACCAGTTGTCTTTTGGCACAAACATTTGACGGGCTGGCTAGCTTCAGCTACTGTAGTACTTCACCTCGCCAGCCTGCCGATTTCGAGTGTAAATGCACCGGTACGGAAGGGGAGCATCGAGCGGCTCTGGTAAATGGTGAGAAGGCCAAAACAGACAATAATATATGGCAAAGAATGTGCGTGCAGTAACAGAGGAAACCTGGTAAACTCCCGTCGGTTTTATTACAATCATCATATAAAGTAATTGCAATCTAGACGACCAACGAAACCAAGGTTCCTTGCTATATTACAAGTTATGTACCAGGTAGAGCCTGCTACTATCTTCCCCATTCGTAGTGGTCTATGCGTATTTCATAATTATTTTAATGTTACACACGCTATTATGACAAATAAAAATGCTATTTCGGGAATTTATCTCATTACATTTTATTCACATGGATAGTCACCCTTTCATATGAAAAATGCAAGCTCCCCACGACAGCACTGCGCTAAACCTTTTGCTCACATTTACCCAGAGCTCCAACAAAAGCAAAACCACATAGGGTCCTGGGTTAATTAAAAACACACATTAAAAAAAAAAGCTTTCTGGATAAAAAACTATAATAGTATGCCGAATTTGAGAAAAAAAATGCATATATATAAAAATTGAAAAATGTAAAACCCTACTTGGAAACGATTGTGATTGACCTAGATGCGAGACTGAATCAACATAACTTGAAAAATGTGCACTTTCTGAGTGCAGTATATACAGGGTGTTTTTTTTCTAAGCTTTACAGATTTGTTTAAGAAAAAAGGTGAAAGCTACACTTATGCAGTTTGTGCAGGTGCATTATACGACCAGGGGCAACCCCTGGCAGCATAACGTATAATGTGCAAGACGCGCAACACATGTGCGCCATAACTCCCCCATCCTACAAGGGAGCCGAGAGGCTGGCTTCGCGCCGCGACCACCAAGGAGCAGGACCGCGGGCTCATTGATGCGCTCCGATAAGAAACCTAGAAACGCATCGAAACTAAGCGTTTTTTTTCAGAATGCCGTAAAATGCTGCCCCTGTCATATATTTTCCTAAAAGAGTTGACATAGTGGGTTTCACTGACGCTCAGCAAGTCTCTAATTGGAACCATGTGTTTATTTTCACTAATTAAAAAGTTAACTAAAAAATTACACTTAATTAGCCGACTGCTCGTTACGATTATCCTCCTATACTATGTCCTCCTGGCCGTATAACTCACCTGCACAAACCGCATAAGTGTAGCTTTCACGGCATTCTTTAAACAAACCTGTAAAGCTTAAAAACACACCCGCAATGCTCTTGTGACATAAAGAAAAACAAATGTTCCAAAATTTTATTTTTGCTGTAATTCTTCCTTTTTAAGATGGGAAAACCGGGAATCAAGTCGTTCACGCTCACTGTGTTGAGCTTTGTACACTTCCATATAAGGGAGCTGTGAAAGAACCGGAGTAAATTCGAGCTTGTTATTTTTTCTAAATGAAATCAGCTGAACCAATAATCAGTACCTGCCCACTCCCACAAACTGACTTTAAACATAATCGACCAAAGAGCATGCCTAGTCATTTTTCCAGTGGCTCCAATGATAACTCCAACAGCAAATGGGACGCACCTCTTCATACTTTCGCAGCTCCTCAACCCAGAACTTGGCCTTTTGGAAGCTCTCCCTGTCAATGAGGTCAAAGCAGACGACGGCTGCGCCGGCATTCCGGTAATAAATCCGGCTCATGGCTTCGTACCGCTCACTTCCAGCAGTGTCCTGGTGGAAAGAACCACTTTTTAGCATACAAGAAATGCTACTAATGAAACACTCATGCTGGAAAACTGCCATCTAGCTCAGCCACCAATGTTGCACAGAACACAGCTGCAGCCATGCTGTTTAGGCAAACATCAATCAATGCGGAAGATTCTTTTGAGTTATTCAAGGGTTTATAAGAGAGACGCGGGAGATTTTCAATAACCCTCAAGGCGCATCCAGATCAAACCCGAGTTCTTCCCCGCCAGATGCCACACAATATACCGCTCAGTGCATGTGCTAAAAGAGCAGCTACAATCAATTGCCTTTACATTTTAGCCACAGCTCTAACTGAGGAATCATTTGTCAGAAAATGATTTGTACTAGTACGAGGAAAATCTGCAGCAGGACAACTCACTGTACAGTGCTCAACGAAATGAAATGGACCAGCAGAGTGCATGGCCTCGATAGAGTAACTGATCCATTTTGTTTCGTTCAGCACTTTACACGATTATTTCCCAGAAGGTATCACTAGGAAGGCGTGCTGCAAATCTAGTGCTCTGCTTTTGCACTTCAATTTGCTTTTGGGTCTGTCCTGCATTTTTTTTTGTTTGCTTATACTATTGTGTGAATTAAAGAAGTCGTTGGCCCTTTGAAGGGAACACATAAATCGATTTCTTAACGTATCGAGCTAAGATTTAATAAGGATGTGGCCGAAGGTGGTGCATTTTGTGTAACAAAATTTCAGAATAAAAAATTAACAGCGTGAATTTGCTACCTACAGCGAGTTTGATAAAAAAAAGGATGTCTGATTGGCACAACAGCCGACAGATACCGGCAGCTGTTGACATTTAGCCAAAATAGCCCGGCAAAGACTTTTCTTAAGTGATTAGTTTTCCACTCGGTGTTTTATTAGCAAAAATTCAAAAAATCATGCACTATACCGAAAGAGCCGCATTAGAGACTCAAAAAACATTGACTGCAATCAGAGATTAGTGTCTGCACCCTCACTCTTACCTGCCTCCATCTGCCAGCTGTTGCGCCAACCAGGCACCTCTTTCTAGCAAGCAGTCACCGTAGGTAGCAAATTCACGCTCTTCATTCTTGGAAATTCTGATACACGAAATGCACCATCTTTGGCCACCTCTGTACAAAGTTTTAGCTCAATACGTTAAAAAACGATTTACGCAGTACCTTCAAAGGGCCAACGATTCCTTGGACTCGCGTGGTAGAGGACATATATCGAGAGAACACTGAAAACTTGCGAGTAATCCATCAATTTCCACAACGAAACCCGCATCTGCTCACGCCAGGTGTGGGCACTGCGCGTGCATACAGACCAAATTCGCGTGCACAGGCGCCACGCCGACAGCAGCGCCACCACAGCGGCGCGACATCAGAGTTCAGTTCCTCTCCAAAAGAGCTCTCTGGCCGCCGCCATTCTGCCACTGTCGCGACCCCCTCAAAAAGAAATTTCTGCCACCCCCCCCCCCCGGGCTGTGGAAACCCAGTCAGCGCGCCTCTCCACCTGTGTTGTGCATTCGGAGTTCGCCGGCCTTTCTTCAAAATTTGCACTTTATTTGCCTATTCAGGATGCTTACCCCCTTTGTGTTATTTTCCACTGTGAGAACAAGGAAATACCAGGGCTCATAGCCTGCTCTACCTTTGCAAAAACGAACAAAGAGAGCGAACATCCAAGAACAGCTTGCGACGTGGGTCATTCCACATTCTTTGAGGATTATCTCCGGAAGGCCTTCAAGATCTTCGCGAAAAATAGCTGATCAGGTGCAAGGTAAGGGACGGAACAGAAACGTCCGTTCCTTTGCTTCGGTGCTGTGCAAAAAAAAACAAGCTCTCCTCAAAACGTGCCCAAAAACAAACCCAAATTCCATCCTATCGTCGTGAAGTGACTGTCGTCGGCACTGAACAGGGTTAGATTGAGAAAATTAAAACCGGTTTTTCGGCCCGCATAAATTAACTATGCATCGCAGAAAGCTGAAACTTTGTGAGAATGTGACGCTAGCGGGGGTGATAAAAGCAAAAGTTTGAGCACATGAAATTACCTGGATCAAAAGATACAAAGGAAAAACGACATTTCTCAGTGAGCCGACGTCCACTTAAGTTTAATAATCATCAAACCAAAATTTGAGATTGGGACACCTGCAGCATTTATTTCAGTAAAAAACTTCTCAGCAAGCGGCACCCACAATCTCTCATTTTGTTTTGATAACTATTAGGCTTAGGTGGACGTCGGCTCACAGAGAAATTTTGTTTTTCTTTTGTATCTTCTGATCCAAGTAACGTCATGTGCTCAAACTTTCACATTTTATCTCCACCATTGCATCACATTCTCACGGGATTTTAGGTTTGTGCCATGCACAGTTAATTTATGTGGGCCAAAAATCAAGTTTCATTTTCTCGATCTAACCCTGTAGATCGGATATGCTACGTTATTTGAGATCTTTCGCAAATAAACCCCGTTTGGATAATGCAGCACCGTAGGGTATGCCCAATTTGTTGCTTGATTGATGAGACTTGCTGAATTTTATGTGAGCGGGCAATACCGATTCCTTTCAGCTATCCTGTGAGGTTAACTATTTTCGACAGTTCAGACCTTTGTAGAGTGACACGGCCGAGTGTTTGGGATCGGAAAAAATTTGCGCAAAATAAAACAAACATTTCAGTTGTACCTGTTTTGTCGCACATAAACACCCCAAATAAGCTTTTATTTGCTTGTTCTTGTTCCCAAGGGTGACAGAATGATTTCTCAAAGGCCCAGAAAAATCCATCCGCCATAAAACACAAAACAAACAATAAAGCACAGCGATTTAGCCACCACTAGTGTCCATCAGGGCCGTGTACACAGACAGTTTGGTCAATGGGAGGCGCGGGAAGAGCCAGGGCGTGCACCAGACACAGAAAGTGGGCTTGGCATGCTCTCTTGGCCAACCAGAAGCCGAAAAGAATCCCCTATCGGTAGTAGCGAAAAACAGTTTTAATCATAGGTATATGTTGGTATATGGTATTAATAAGTGCATAAGAGTGAAATGTAGTAAACCTTCATGGTTGAAAACAGGGTGCACGTGATGTTTCGATTATGATCATGCAGAAAGATATAAGAAACAAATGTGCCACTCAACTCTGGTTTGCTCGGACAGAGTGTGACCGCTCGGATGGAAGATTCCCGGTCCACAGTGCCTAGCGTACTTATTGTGTTGATCATTCCGCTAGTTGCCCTCTTCCACCATGATCTTGAATGACCGTGATTGAAACATCACGTGTACCATATTTTCAGTCACCGAGAATTACTCCGACGCACTTATTAAGTTTGTTTCTCGTGACCACCACCAGGGTACTATTTCAGGCTTCTGGTTGGCCACATTTGAATTTGTGAAGACGCCCTGGAACACGCCCAGCCCGCTTTCGGCCAATGGCGCCTCCTCATTTGTCTCCTATACTTCCCAACGAATGGCCAAACTCTCTACAAATACGGCTCTGGTGTCTCATTGCACCTACGCAGGCTGCCACAGCCCATCGCAGTCGGGCGACACTGACGTACACTCTCAAAACCAGCAACGCGTGCTGTAAATTGCCTGGTTCAAGACTGCTGCTGGAAGGTCTAGAGGGTGTCACTGAGATCGAGGCTGGCTGTAAAAGAAGCCGGAAAAATAAGCACCCTCACATTGCGCACACAAAGATTCAATCGAAATGAACTTTAATGGAAAATTTTATCTTGTTAAATTTTAAGGCGTAGCTCCGTTCCTATGAAAAACGAGAACATCCTTGAAAAATTTAAATGATAGACATTGGTGTAGATAACTGAAATGAGCCAAGAGCTGTTTGATGCTCCTGTTGAAAGGTGCAATCTAAATTCCCTCTAAACATAATCATATAAGGTATGATAAAAACCAAAACAAAAAAGTCTAAGCAAACGCAATTGTGCAGATCTGCCACGGACGCCCACCTCCGTCGTCTGCTTTCAAGGAGATGTGTCACCTGACAACAGAAGCACCGAACCAGACTCTCAGCCCGACTTGGTCATCTGCATCCATCGTTAAAATTTGTAAGGATACTGTTCTCATTTATTGCAGGAATTAAGTCATGCTTTGGTGAAAAATTCAATGCTAAAACAAAACTTTTTATCGAAATTTGAATTTGAAACATGGAGGTATTGATTTTTCTGGCTAATTTTACATCTAGCCTCAGTATCAATGCCACTCTACATGTCTCAATAAAACACTAAACAAAAAAAAATATTTGAAGTGCCTAGGTGGAACATGTATTTCATATGGCTAGAAATGTTGCACTGAAAATAAAAATGATTGGTGCAACATTTACGCTACGAGAAGCAATTTAGGTGGAGGTAGCCCTGCTCTAGGACCCGCCCATTAGCAAAAGGTACTTCGCTAGCTAAGCACCGCTTCTCAGCTCTCAATGGCTGGGGAGATGATTGATGTGTGGAATATTAGTTGTAAAATTGTTTCTCCGTGCCATTATAGACTTTTGTTTGACTTTTGTCTTTTGTTTGACATGTTTTTTTTGTTTGAGAAACAGACAATCTAGACCAGGGGTGGCCAAGCTGCGGCTCGCGAGCCGCATGCGGCTCTTCGCGTGTCAAAGTGCGGCTCGCGGCTCCCTCCCAGTCACACGAGCGCTTCCCCAAAAGAGAATTGGAACGCATTTTAAATCGAAAGACAGGTTGCGGTTTGGTAGTCTTGTGCTGCTACATTATGTACAGTTGGACTGCTTTTTGACTCGGATAGATTGAAAGCAGTTCGAGTTTCGTTTATTGCTCTGGACAAAACTGCCCCTGCCCTGCCCCCCCCCCCCCTCCCCCCATGGCTCTTGAAAGTTTCGTGGTTTTGTTTGCGGCTCTTAGGCCGGCTCAGCCTGGCCACCCCTGATCTAGACAGAGTCATTATTGTTTTCAAATATATCACCAGATCACCACTTCCGGTTTGATTTCAAACGATAGCAAACATGGCTGCCGTCGTCTGCAATATGGTGGCTGTTGGTATTCGCGTCTCCAGCTCGACACTCGCCCTCCCGCGGCGGAAACGGGAAGCGCTCCAGTGAGGGTGCCCCGATTCTCCTGCTCAGCAGGCACGGCGGAACTGCTCACGATCATGGCTTGTGAAATGTCATTTCCGGATGCAAACAACTCTCTTCACTGCCCCAACGTTGTGCTGCAGCCGGTATGGGATTGTACCTTATTAGAGAGTTTTTATATTGCGCATAGAAGCAAACGCAAGCGGTGTGCGTTTGGGTTAGAGTTGCGTGCCCCACGTTGTGCGTGCGCCTCATCGCCATGCGCCAGTCCGAGACCGCAATTTTGGGCACCGCGCATGCGCAGTGTGGAACATGCAAAGCTAACGCAAACACACAGCGCTTGCCTTCGCTCGTATACGCAGTACGAAAACTTACTACTGTTTTACCGGCTTCCAACGCCAACGAAACGTGCTGCAGTGAGCAGACGTGCAAGCAGGTAGGCGTTCCTTAGAACTGGAAAGGCTGAGATTGGAAAAATGGTGGAGCGTAAAAATGAAAGTAACTAAATGTTATAAAAAAACTGGTAATTAAAAAAAAAAATTTTTTTTTTTTTTGGCTGCTGGTTTGGAAGGATATTGGCGGCGATATGGACGTTTTGCCGATTGTCAAAAGTCGAGACTTTGATAGCAAAATATACTTTACCCACAATTAATGTAATTTTACATGGATTTTTCACATTAGCTAGAATGTTTTCATTGATTTTAGACTATTTTTTATTACTTGGTAATTATAAATGCTGCAATTAGTACCAGTGATGATAATGAGCACACTTTTGATTGTCATTTGTTTGCGCATTTGAAATTAGATCGTAAGCAACAAATGTATGCCCCCAATTAACGCCAAGATCACGAAAATACGCCATTTAACCATAATAGTCTTTCCAGAAAGGTATAGTTTTGTTTTCTTTTTAGCATATGAAAAACTCTGGCATCGTTATCAAGATAGACAAACAGTCAAACACTGGATGTAATATAAGTCCTATGCGTCACGCGTTACTATAAAAAACACACACACTTCAGCTGTCTGACTCGGATTCCGTCTTAGGGTTGTTGCAGTGAGAACAGCGTTTATTAATTTATGTTTTCTGGACATATTGTAAAAATGAGAATTATTCCCTTATTCTTGTGCTGGGAATAATGTGAAACCAATTAATCATCTAAATACCAAAAAACTCATTAAAAAGCCTGCAGTTCATTATTTCATGTGACAATTATCTGAGCGAGAAAATGCAGCGAGAATATCAGCACTGAATTTTTGAACAACTACAACTACTACAAATATCGGTCTGGATCGAACATGTATGTCACAAAATAAAGTTTCCGCGAACAACTTATCTAACTAGATAATTATGATGTGAGACACACAGTGGCGTCACAAGGGGGGGCTGGGGGGGCGTTCCGCCCCGGGTGCAGCGCTCAGGGGGTGTTGCGGCGGGCCAAGGGAGCGGGGGGGGGTCCAGCGGGCCATGCGAGAGCGAGGGGGGGGGGGGAGTCGCGGCGGGCCACGCGAGAGCGAAGAAGGGGGTGGGGGGGGGGGGGTCGCGGCGGGCTACCGCCTTGGGTGCCGCTGACCCTCGTGACGCCACTGGAGACACATCTTCAGTTATTATGAAAGAATCCGAAATTAAGACCTATATTGAGAAATTAAATCCAAAATAGAGGTCAGTTTCGGTTTCGCTCCAGAATTAAAACGCGCATCCTTGCATAAATATAACACTTAACACCGTTCTTGTTTTCAGGATATAGAGGTGACCTGCGCTCATAACACCCTGGCTTCTTCGCATTACCAGACATAATTTGTGTCGCTCAGTGATGCCAGCACATTAGACAGGCTCAACAGCGGCATGCATCTCCGACCCTCACTATAACCGCCATATTGGAAAAAGAGTGGCGCCACCTATAGCTAGTTGGAGTCGCGAATAGGTGTACTGAGCACTCTGTGTTCTTGGGTAGTTCGGTGTACCGCCGCTTCATGACGACAAAAGTGGCGCTGTGGTCAGGGTCCCGGTTCATGACTTAATAAATTAAAAGCAGCGCGCAGAAAGACGGGGACAAAGAGAGAAGCACACAGGATGAGCGCTCGTCCTATGTGCTTTTCTTTTTGTCCCAGTCTTTTTGCGCTTTTGCTGCTTTTAATGTATTAAGTCATGAACCAACTCGCCTGTATTGCTACCCTAATCCTGGTTCACTTCTGCTCGAAGTGGCGTGAAGAGTCTCCTCGGCACTTGTGTACTGAAGTATTGTGCGCAAGCATGCAGGGCACGAGAGCGTCTCATACTCTACGTGCACATACAGGGCGCACCTCTACCCAGAGCCTCCTCAAGTGGAACCCCACTTGTTATCATGCCTTGTTTTTGGTTTTGAGCGAGAGAACCTGAGTTCTCTCTCGCTCAGTACTTGAGAGTACTTGTCGGCTACAATTGGAAGGGCTTTCTCATTTATAAATGATGATCAAGAAGGACACCATCTGCTTCACGCCTCACTGCAAGAGAGGCTATAAGTCAGTGGGGCAAGGATTTAAAGGGTCATTATCTTCAGTTCTTAAAGATCCTAATCGTTTCTGGAAATAATCGTGCTTTCACCAGGGGACAAAAAACTTTACCCTCATCTATGGTTTTTGAACTCCACTTAGAAAAAAAAATTAATCGTAAGGCATTTTACCCACATGAGTAACGGAGACGTTATCGATAACTTACCAAGGATGCTGTCCCCTCCATCCTGCTAAACGCTCTTCCTCTCAACGAGGCTCCCGCTAAAGGAAAGAGTAAAAATTTTACGAGGAATCACGCGCCTAAACACGACACGGCTGCCTCCACCGAGCCACGTGCATGTACGTTATCGCCATACTCTTTGTATAAAAGCAGATCTACTCTCGAAGAAACTGCGGCATCTTCTAGCGGAGAGACAGAGAACACATTGGTCGCAATTTTAAAGAAGTGTGCCTGTCCAAATATGTACTGGGCACTGCGCACTCCGCCAGAATCAGAAGCGAGTGTTGCTTTCTCTGTCTGTTCAAGAGATGATTGGCCAGAACATTACACTCAACAAAGTTGTTGTCTTCAAGTGTGCAGCTCTACTACTCACACCACTTTTTTCTTTGTCCAAGTAACTGTGGTGCGTTGCACATTGGTGACAAGGCCAATTCTATCCTGTGAATAGCGGATGAACGGACGCCGAGGACGAACGAGATTACGCAGTCATACTTGTTTTTACAAGAAACCAAGAGCCAGACTAAACGGTGAAGGATTTCATTGTGGCTACTCGGCAGTTGGCAGACACTTGCAACTTCGAAAGCTTGCTACAGCGAATGTTGCGCGACCGCATCGTCTGTGGAATACGGGACCCTGACGTGAGAAGACACACGCTCACGAAGACGTCGTTGACACTTAATGCAGTGGAGGAAATTGCCCTGGCTGTAGGAATGGCCAAGATCAATGTACATCAGATGACCCGACAACTGAAACCGGGGAGGAGCACAACGCGGTGCATGCACTCCACGGCCGACCAGCAGAAAGCCAAGACAGAACGCCTGGACCAAACGCTTGGAAGAGCAACAGACAACCTTGCCCAAGGAGCGGGGGAAGCAAGCATGAAGCAAAAGAGTGCAAGTTTCACAACGCGTGGTGCTTCCGCTGTGGCAAGACTGGCCACCTGGCAAAATGCTGCTTCGCTACCAGCAACAAGCCAAAAAGCACAATGGCCTTAGATATCCAGGCCGACGCAGACGAAGGCCAGGACGGTCTCTTTGCGATGGAAGCACAGGATTTCATCGGGAACCTCAGCGCAGTCCAACCGTTCATAAAGACCTTCCGTTGGGGTGATGTAGCAGTGGATATGCAGCTAGACACAGGGGCACCGGTGTCTGTCATCACACGGGCCACGTACCAGCGACACAAGGACGTCTGGCCAAAACTTCGCAAGACAGCGACAGAGCTGATGTGCTTCCTGGGAAAACTGCCCGTGCGCGGACACCTCGATATGCAAGTTTCGCCTCGGGACAAGACTGTGATCGGAACATTGCCAGTCCTGGAGTGCCCTGGACCCAACCTATGCGGCCGTGACCTGCTGCGTAATTTTCACCTGCTGCCAGCGCCGGCCTTCGTCAATCAGTGCCAAGGTGAGCGAACAAGCGCTACCGGCGTCGGGCCGGTATTTGCGGAGTTCTCCGACTTGTTCAAGCGGGGCCTAGGATTGTTTTGGTGGGTCCCCCAGCCTGCTTCCAACTTCGCGAGGGTGCGGTCCCCAAGTTCTACAAAAATGGACCTGTGCCGTACGCACTGCGAGGGAAGGTTTCTGATGAGTTGGACCGGCTGGTAAAGTTAGGCGTATTGTCCCCAGTGGCAACGTCAGACTGGGCGACACCTCTGGTTCCTGTTGTGAAAAGGAATGGCAGCATTTGTCTTTGTGGTGATTTTAAAATGATGGTTAACAGTGCCTGCCATGTCGAAAAATATCCGCTGCCACGAACGGAAGACATTTTTGCGGCGCTAAACGGCGGGGAAGTCTTTAGCACGATTGACTTGAAAGATGCATATAACCAGCTCCCCTCACAGTTGTGAACACACAGAAGGGTTTGTTCGCCTTTAATCGGCTACCCTTCGGTGTCGCGTCAGCTCCGGCTATTTTTCAAAGACGCATTGAAGCGGTGTTGCAAGGATTGCCTGGTGTACAGGTATATCTGGACGACATTATTGTGGCCGAGAAACAACACGACAGCAACACGACAGTAGCCTTCTCCAGACGGTGCTACGGCGGCTGCGAGAGTCTGGGTTAAAGGGAAATCGTTGAGGCTTTTTTTATCTCAGAACTTGGCGGGAGATGCGTCAGCGAACCGTCAGTGGCTTTATCTGAAAAAGAATTCGGGTACCTTCGATCAACTATGAAGGGCACTACGTAGCCACTGATGTGGCCTATCTTGACATATGATGCTTGGTTGGCGCGTGTGTGGTGTCTATTTTTTCTGATTAAGATGCTTCTTGTTTTCTTCCTTTCTTTTTTGTGTATTAAACAAGAGTTGCTAGTTCAGCGCCGTCCAGTCGTGTGTGTTTCTTTACCCTTGTCCAAGTTTTTTGCTGCTGTTCCTTCCCAAGATGTTCACTCTCACCATGGTGCAGGCTGCAGACTGTGATATCTTGCGCTGTACACACGAGGGCGCCACCGCGGTGGTAAATAAACAGACGACGAAGACGATGCCTGACTGGGCCAGTCAGTGCGGTCTGCGTCCTCGATTTGGAATGTTGTCCCTGACCTTGACTCGGGCGATGTGCCTGACGTGGATTATCACAACTGGCGACGAGGATGGGCACATCATCAGCTCAGCTGGTCTTCAGCCAAATCCAACCAAGACAGAAGCCGTGCTGGCGGCACCAATGCCTCGGAATGTGAAGGAACTGCAAAGCTACTTGGGCTTGATCAACTTTTATAGAAGGTTCTTGCCAAATCTGTCCGATGTGTTGTATCCTTTGAACCGCTTGCTGGGGGCAGGAGCCCGCTGGTGTTGGACATCTGAAGAAGAGCAAGCATTCCAGAGAAGTAAAAGCTGCTGGCATCCGCTGGAGTCTTAGCACATTTCGACCCTGCAAGGCCGACGGTGCTGATCACGGATGCCTCACCGTGTGGACTTGGAGCCGTCTTGGCACAGCGGGAAGCGTCGGGGGAGGAGCGTCCCATTGCTTTTGCATCTCGAAGCCTTGCAGCTGCGGAAAAAAACTACAGTCAGCTGGACAAGGAAGCGTTGGGCCTCGTGTTCGGAGTCACGAAATTCAGGCAATACCTGTGGGGCCGACCATTTGAGGCCATCACAGATCACAAACCGCTACTGGGCCTGCTCGCGTCGGACAAGCCTGTTCCAGAGTCGTGCTCTCCAAGGGTGCTGTGATGTGCCGTGCTGTTGTCCGAGTACCGCTATAAGCTGAGCTATCGGCCTGGTAGCCATATCGCACATGCGGACGGACTGAGTCACCTGCCACTGCCAACAACAGATTTTCCCGTGGACTGCCCTGCTGAAGTCTTCATGTTGGCAGGGTTGTACCCACGTGTGCTGTCGTCAACAGCTGTCGCTGAGGCCACCGCCCGGGACCCAGTGGTTTCACGAGTGAGAGAGGCCTTGTGGACTGGCCGCCGGTCGGATTTGGGACCAGAAGAAAACCGTACGAGACGCGGTTCACAGAGATGAGTGTAGAAGGCAACTGTGTGCTCTGGGGCAACCGTCTGTTGGTTCCTGCATCTCTCCAACGCGACGTCCTGAGGCTTCTTCACGAAAGCCATCCAGGGATATCCAAGATGAAGGCTGTAGCGCGGAGCCATGTGTGGTGGCCTAAAATCGACGATGATATTGTTGCGGCTGTGCAAGAGTGTCCCGCCTGTCAGGAGCAGCAGCGAGCATCACGGCCAATACCCGTCATGCCATGGCCGTTCCCAGACAGACCCTGGTCGAGACTTCATGTCGACTACGCAGGGCCTTACCGCAACACTTATTTTTTTATTGCAGTGGATGCATTTTCCAAGTGGATTGAGGTGTTTCCGGTTTCAACTCCGTCTGCGGAGGCCACCATCACGTGTCTGCGAGCCATGTTTGCAAACCAGGGTTTGCCGGACATTGTGGTGTCAGACAATGGTCCAGCGTTTGTGAGCGACACGTATGCCACATTTTTGAAGAAGAATGGAGTGAGACGAATACTGGTACCACCGTACCACCCAGCATCTAATGGCGCTGCAGAGCGTGCAGTTCAGACTGTAAAAAGGAAGTTGCAGAAGGCTGGACCGGAGGACCTTCGTACACAAATTGCGCGCATGTTGATCACTTACAGATCGACGCCACATGAGGTCACGGGTTGCAGCCCCGCCGAGTTACTGCTAGGACCAAAAATGAAGACTGCGATGGACCTGCTTCGACCTGACCTGAGGACCATGGTGCAACAGAAGCAAATTCAACAGAAAATCAGATGTGACAAAAGAACGAAACCTTCAATTCAAGCACAGCCTGGTGATCAAGTATTCGCCCGGAACTTCCGTCCAGGCCCTGCATGGATGCCGGCTGTGGTCACAGCCCAGGGGACATTTTCATCGGACCTCCAGCTGGCTGACGGGCGACAGTGGACGCGCCACCATGATCATCTCCGGCAGGCGAACCGTTTGCCTCAAGTTGACCACAGTAGACATGCTGGAACAGCTGCAGACATTGAGAAGGACCCTGACATTCCAGGCACTGTTCCTGACATGTCCAAAACGTCAGAGCATGTTCTGGCACCTGATCTCTCCTGTCAGATGCCTGAACTCAGCTGCCCAGAGGTTCCAGCTGAGGAACAACAGCAGCCAAGGGCTGCAGGAAGCACAGCGTCTCCTCGTCAAACGACTATCACCACACCTCCCCGTCGGGGCACCAGGGTGCGTCGGCCTGTGCAGCGCTACTCTCCGTAATCACTTAAAGGGTTACTCCGCCGATTTTTGAGCTACCTCAGCTAACTATATTTTCTGACTCCCGGCCTTTACCCTTTCCGGTATGCTATTTAGTATCGCGAAATTCATAATAGTTATTGCGAAATCGGCAAATGAAAATGATGCAAAAACCAACATTCAAATATACCCGCACTTTTCAATGCCGTGACGTCAGTGGAAGGGCAGGCTTGCCAGTCGAGCGAGCAGTCTAAAAAATAGAATATGCCAGTCATTTGTTCCGTGCTGGGGTGCGGGGACTGGAGCGAGCTTCCAAAGCATTCATTTGACACCATGAAACTGCTTCGAATCAGTTGGGAACAAATTCTACAGTCCAAAAGTGATCCCCTGCACTTCCACTGACGTCACTTTTTCGTTGTTGCCAGTAGAGACTTTCAGTTTGAAAAGCACGGTGAGGACCAAAATTGTAAATTCAATAACTTCGTGAAAAAAAATTATTTTGACCTAATATTTGGGATACTATTTTGGCGATGTTGTTTGGCGAGTTTAGCAAAATTTCAAGCAAATCGGGGACCATGAAGAAATCGGCGGAGTACCCTTTAAGCGATTTGTTTTCACTAACCTTTTTTTTATATTTCTTAGTTTCCACTAACTTTCATTATTAGGGGTGGGAGGGGTGTGATAACTTGCGCTGTACACACGAGGGCGCCACCGCGGTGGTAAATAAACAGACGACGAAGACGATGCCTGACTGGGCCAGTCAGTGCGGTCTGCGTCCTCGATTTGGAATGTTGTCCCTGACCTTGACTCGGGCGATGTGCCTGGCGTGGATTATCACACAGACCAGCTTCTCACTGTCGGAGTCAGAGTCTGGAGACTTCCATCGCTCGATCTGGCGTATATTCTTCCTGGGCGTTGCGTTGGGCTTCGGGGCGGGTTGCTCTGTGAGCGACATGCACGAGCAAAGTGTCCCTTCCGACCGCAGCTTTTGCACTTTTGGCTGGGCACGATCCACTTGTGTGTGTGGAATACCCATGCTGTGGACATGACTCGGACTTGATGCTGTGTACCATGGCAGCCGTTGCTACAGCTTGTATATCTGTAAATTGCAGAGCTCCATGCTCCTCGGTGCGACATTCCTGAATCACCTGATCCAAAGTTGGGTCCTTGCTGAGGAGACGCTGTTGCAGTCACCAGTTGTGTATTCCAGGGATTCTACTCTACAGCATATGGCCGTGTAGCTCACTGAAGTCGCACTGCGTTGCAAGCGTATGCAGATCGGTAAGCCAGTCGTCGAACCGTCCGCCTTCAGGCTGGTTGTGAGAGCCGAAAACCCGAGTCTTGGTAACTCGCATTGACCGCAGGATCGCAATGCTTGTCAAAAAGCTCCATTAGCTTCTCGATGCAGAGTTCATCCTCCGGTTTTGAAGCCAAAGGTTTTGTAGACGCGTCTGGCGTTGTCACCGATCTTTACGAGGAACGTCGCTGCCTGAAACTCGGCGTCTTTGGACTTAAGTCTAGTGGCGGTTGAGAGCAGTTTGAATTCCTCCCACCACGTTTTCCAGGCCACCTCCAGGTCAACGGACATGTCGAGTGGCTTGGGAGGTGGTAGAAGACTTGCGGGGACTCCTCCCAACGTGGGAACTTGGACATTTGATCTCCCGCTCGACGACTGCTGCGCAATAGCCTCTGGGTCCGTCGTCTCGTTCGGTGAATCCCTCTCTTTCCGCTGTTCTCACCGTGGACTGCATTGACTGTTTTAGCTTTGCTGCACTTTTGCAGTGGCCATCTTCGGTTCCGTTTCTGACGCCATGTTGCATGTGCCAACTATTTATTTTGGCACAAACATACACATGACTGTGACCCTGTTGGTG
Organism: Ixodes ricinus; assembly: GCA_037355805.1. NCBI lineage: Eukaryota > Metazoa > Arthropoda > Arachnida > Ixodida > Ixodidae > Ixodes > Ixodes ricinus. The sequence continues at coordinate 245,037 of JAZHYW010021651.1, forward strand.
TCTCCATGCCAAGTCCCCCGTGGCGTCTTTGTCGTCGCCCCGGCCTGCCTGTTGGTGTTGCTCCTCCCAGGAGGCTGGTGCCCTCTCGTGGCGTCTGTGTGAACCAGCCTACACTCAACACATCAGCTTTGAAACGGATTGTGCATCTTCGAAGTTGAGTTTCCAGCAAAACTGAAGGGTGTTTTATTAAGTATATTACATTTTTTATCACGTTAAAATTTTTTAGAGCTCATGATCATGGCAGATTATATTCCAAGTTTTGGAAGATTTTTAGCGTTATTGGGTTTCGAGCCTAATCACGTTCAAACACAGAAATAGAAGGGCAACATAACTCAAGAAACATTTTTATGCCACAGCCAATATTTACACCGGTCGAGATGTTTACACTTGATTATAACTAAGGTTCCATGGTGTTCTTTTTTTTTTTTAGGTTTTTTTTTTTCACAGATTAGGTTTTTCTGAGCCTTTGGTGCCAGTAAGAAATGGGCGCCTATCTGGGCTCGTGTTGAAAAAAACTGCAGAATTGACCAACCTCCAGGAACATTTGGGTGAAAAGATACAAGAAAAGTAAACGAGACAAGGGGTGTCATTCCCAAAGAAAAAGCAGCCTCGCAGTCAACCAAAATATAGCTGTAGATAAAGATTTATTCCCCTTGGGCTTTTTCCTCAAAGGACAGTTCCTATCAGGGCTTTGACAGAATACCAGAAAACTGGCTCTGCGGAAAGGGGGGGGGGCTACTTTGAAGGGTTTATCCTTACACACTGAAAGTTAGAACTTGTAATATACAGGGTCTTCTTTAAGTACAAGTAAAAAATTAATAAGGAAAGAGTGCTGTATTGTTCTTCTTTCACTTGTGTTTATTTACACTATGTGCAGACATGCCCAACTACAAATGGTGCTTCAGGTCTTTTCCTAGGCATTACAGACAGCTTTTGAAAAAGCTGCGAAAGCTACACTAATGCGATCTGTGCAGGCAAGTTAGATGACCAGAGGCACGTAAAGAAGGGGCCTAATCGTCGGGATAAGTCGGATAATTAACTAAAATTGGTTTATTAATTTTTTGATTAGTGAAAATAAACATGTTACCAATTCGAAACTAGCCAAGCATCGCCGAAAACCGCTTAATCTAAATTTTAGGAGGACTTGAAGACCGTGGGAAGCACGGTGGTGCACTAAAGGTGCCACTTATGCAACAGGCCCAAGGTTGGCTGTGCGAAAACTCGTTTTTTTTTCCTTTCCTTGTCATCCGCGTTTTTCGCACTGTCAGCCTTGTACCTGTTGCACCTGTGGTGACTTCAGAGCACTACCATGCTTCCCAAGTACTCCCAAGTCTTTTTAAAATTTACTCATTTAGTGGTTTTCAATGACGCTCCGGAAGTTTCTAATTGAAAGCATGTTTACTTTCCCTAATTAAAAAGGTAATCAACAAATCTTAGTATTTATCCTGCCGATTAGGCCCCTACCGTAATATCCCGAGTCATCGCACACCCCACTGTGTGGGCAAAACATCAACTGCCAAAAAAACACAGTGATCGCTATATTACGTTCCCCTGGCCGTATAACTCGCCAGATGAGACTGCATTGATGTAGCTTTCACGGCTTTTTAGAAGCAAACCTGTAGAGCCTAAAAAAACACCCTGTATACAGGTATACTTTCCAGCATTGGAGTCAGTCACTGTAGCGTGCTCTTTCCCAACTGACAACGCAACCCACCAAAAACGCCCTTCGAACACCGTCAGGCACGTAGCCAGGATTTTGTTTCGGGGGGACCCGCCCATGACAAAATACTGTACCCCCCCCCCCCCTGGCTACGTGCCTGGACACCGTATACAAAAAATACCAGAAGATGTGCCCATGAGAATTCCGGTGCTCAGTGATACAGACGGTGCTCGATCGCCGGCGGCGATCGAGCACCGGCGGAGGCGGTTGGTCTGACATACCGCGTTCGGCTTTGGCTAGCAGACTGCGTTCGTAAAATGGCGTCAGCTGTTGCTGGCTTCACGCGGCGGTACCGTGCGTGCTTCCAGTCATTCGGCGTTCGTTGCCGTGGTGACGGCGAGGAACGCAGACAAACTTTATCTTGCGGAAGAACGCCGCGGCGAAGCGATACCAGGTGCGTTCTAAGGCCCTTCCCGCATGCTTTTCAATGGGCGGAAGGCAAACAAAAAGAGTTCGAAATAAGGACTTAACGAGAAGGCTGCATTTCTCCAGCGCCTCATAATTTGACGAGCCTTACACGAAAATCATGTTTTTTGGCCATCCCGCGTCCTGTTTTTTTTATCCGTAACATGGGTCTAAAGTATCAAACTGCCATTCAATGCAAATTTAATTATGCCGTAAAGTGCAGTTTATTTCAAAACATTTTTCTTGATATAAGCCATGTCATACTAGAACAAAAGGAGCTTGATTTGTTTGGTTATTGAGAAAGCTTTATTTGCTGTAATACTTTAGCAAAGCAAAATAACTATCACTTCCAAGTTTATATGAAAACCACGAGGAAACAGCTCCTTATCCCGCCAAATTGTTTTAGAAAAGTTTCGTGCACACAGGGCCACTGTTCTTATTGCTTCTGAGGAAGGTTCCAGACAAAACATGACCAGTCTTTGAGTAGCACCAAAAATAAAATTGAAAAAGAAAAATATTCAATGACATAGAATTTAGGCCCTTGAACTCGAGGCACAGTTTGTGAGTTGTTTTACGACAATGACTTTTTCCTTTGATCTTTAAGTGCACGAATTTTTTCCTTTAATCTTGAAGTGCAAGCGGCAATTTCGTGTAAAAAATAGGGAGATACTGACCGATGCAAGAACACCATATATACAAATAAAACAGACTGGCTGTCTGCGCCCATCTCTCTCAACCACTCGCCGTTGGTCTGTGAGCGCATGCCTGCACACATGTTTTGTGTGTTTGTTTCTTTTGCATTCCGATTTGCTAGCACTGCATTTTGCTTAGAATTAAGGAAATTAAGGGAAAAGATGGAAGATAGAAACAAAGTTCACCTCTCTGATTAGCACAGAAGAGCTAGCAGCACATTTTGCTTCTGTTCAGCCTGCTACACATTTTCTGTTTGCTTGGCAATTCTTTTTTTATTAAAAACAAAATAAATGTGCATAAACAGCATCAAATTACAAAATAATAAATAGAAACATATTTCTGAGATTAGTTTTGTGAGAAAGTTTCTTTTTGAGATAAAGGTGTTCTTGTGGGAAAATCATCATGGTGAAATGGTAAGACTTAAAGGGATACTTCAACGAAATTTGAAATATTCCCGTCGTGTTCAAAAATAGGTTGAATATGATTCACAATATCCGTAAATGACAATCGCACGTTTGTATTTTGATCCTGGTGGCTGTATTTTTCGTTATAAACGGCCCACTCTGGCAAGCGCTCGGAGAAGGCCCAGCTTAGAGCACGTGACATCCAACGCAATCGTGACGTAGGTCGTCTCAAGACCAGCAAAGCTACGGCGAGGCTGACGTCGAGAGGATGGCCTAGTCGTTCCAGCCACCGAAGCGGCTGCTTTTGTACGAATTTTGAGTGACGGGTTAATCTTCTATAATCTTGTAGGGGAACAATAGCGACTTCTGCGACACACAAAAGGGATTCTCGCGAAGAGGGAGTTCCTCCTTCCCCCTTTTCTCGTCGTGGCCGGAGGCGAGACAACCTCCGTCACTAGCTGTCAAGGTTCCTAGACGAGCATTACAAACGAGGCGTTAGCGACATCCACCAGGTGCTCTTTGCTAATCGTTTAATTCGTTTTACAATTCCTTTTCGAGACTTTTTAACAAGATATTGGTATGTTCCATGTGATACTGCTGTTTTGAACACATATAGACCAAAAAATGAGCGCCGAAATTTCGTTGTAGTATCCCTTTAAAGGGGCCCTGCAATCATATTTAAGCGTCTACCTTTTTTGCGATTTCCACGTCCCTCGGGGTTCGGGTAAGCCAGCGGGCATGGGGAGAGTAACTAAATATCAGTGCGTCATATTTTAACTGGACGACGTGGAAACCTCCTCCACCTATGGTGGCTACCCGCGGTGCCGAAAGCACGCGATATGTGACATCTTTGGTCCTGGGCTTACTACTGGTCGGAGCTGCTGAAAGCTTCTTTTTAGTCGAAACACAAAATATAAGTGGCGCGAACCGCTTCAATTATTTATAAAAGTAGTTTTTGTTCACTATTTTAGATCAGAAAAGAAACAAATGCAGTTTAGAGAGTATGGAAACAAGAAATAACCCGTCGACATACCCGCCACCAAGCGGTGAAAAAGGCACTGCATACTAGAAAGGTGTAGTGGGATCAGGCCCCAACGAGCGGCGATCGTAGAAAGGTCCCGGATGTATGCGGCGGCGTCACAGTCGTATGGACTGGAGGATCCGACCGGTTCCGAGCGTTCCCAAGGCCTTCGGCGAGCAGCTTTGCCTTGCGGTTTGGGCTTTTGGCGGTATGGCAGCGTGAAGTTGCTCCCGTTCTGAACTGATCTTTCCCCGTGTTTTCTGTCGTTTGTGGCCAATGAAGTGTCATGCCGAGTTAGTGTTTAATCACGCAGCAAATGCAATGCGAGCCGCCCTGGCTGCCCGCTTCATACAGCGTAGCCAGAACATGCTTTTGTGGCGCCCTCTCGAGCCGTCGACATGGACTGCGGCAGCCGTGAGTGCTCGCTGAGCTCACTACTCCTCCTCTAGTTCACGGCCACTCAAGCAACCAAGGACGTAAAGAAGGAGGTTATTTTTTGCTTGTTTTTGTAATTTTATTTTGCCTATAACTTTTAAAATAATGCGAAATTCGAGACTAAGTTCAGTGCGCTCAGGTTCGGTGCAAATTAAAAACCAGTAAAAAGTCCTTGCAGGGCCCTTAAAGAGCAACTTGGCTTCATTTTTGTTTATGAAAAAAAAAAGCAGTCCTCTTCAATATCACCTAGGAAGACCACATATCAAATATTATGACCTATAATCTGTCGAAATGTTTCTTAACAATTCGGAAAACTTTGGAACACGCCAAGCTGCCAAAATCGGCTGACTTGCAGGCAGAATGAGGTGCAATCAACATGGCAGTCAAGGCTACAGTGTAGGCGTTGCCAACATTGAGCTAAACATCATCAACATTACCACTGTTTGTTTGTTTTTACTTCTCCAGAAAGCATAATAGGCGACGTCCGAAGTGTCTCCTCTCGGCACTCAGTGGTGTCCACGTGACTGGCGTAATGCACCTGCGCAGCACGATTCTCAGCCTTGGGAGCCCTCCTGCCGTTACTGCCGTCTCCCGCATCATAACCGCCGTCGTCGTCTCACAGTTTGTGATTATTGTCTCTTGGAGTATCGTTCACACTACGTGCACAGGCTGATGCCGCAATTGTGCAGACGTCGTCGGATTCTACGTCTGTTCGATTTATCTACATTGGCTGAACTAGTTCGGCAGTGCAGGAACTAGTACATTCGATTCAACCTGAAGTAGCACGGCCGCTGCATCGTGCGTTTGAGTTCAGACCTCGTACCGCAAAACCTTGCACCAGCTCCGGAGTCAGTTCAGCACCCGTGCAGAAGCAGACGACGAGAGCAGACAACACTCGCGGTGCCATTTCTCAAACCTCTTGCTCAAATGTTGCCATGTTTAACAATAACACCGAGACAAAGATTACATTTCCTCTCATTGATAAAAATAATGTACCCCCGGTGGATGCAGAAGCAAGATCCTAACGGAGGGTAGGAGACAGCTCAAATATGATATCTTGAAAGCGTCTTATGCACCTGCTTGCACAGGTTTGTCTCTCAGTGGTAAGGGCTCGAAGATTAACTCACGCAAATTGTTTCGTTTTGATACTATGTGGTACTATGCTGATATTCTTAAAAGACACAGGACAACTATTACACTCTTGATAGCCTCTGCCTTCAGTTGCTCTTGAATGCATACTGACCATTTTGGTACATTGCAAAGGTCTGCAATTTAGTACAGTGGCACTCGCATGTCCCCATAGCTGAGCTAAAGACTGCATGCTTTGTCCGCTGGTATCTATAGCCACCTGGGAAAAACGCCAAGAATCAGCACAGGCTTGGTCGTCCCACGCTGATCTTTCTTGAGAATCTAAATAAACGCTTCAACTTGACGTCAAAGTGACGCACAACAACCGTTTTGGCCAAGGCGGCGCTCATGTTAGGCCTTCGAAGTGACCGCTACAGCGTGCTGCCACCAGTAACTCCCGACGCAAAATCATCCTGATGGCGCGAATCTTATCACAAAAATGAGAAACTCGAGACTTAGAATTAACCTACTATTGCTAAATGACATATGCAGTCGAAGGACTGCATACATCATTCGGCTGCATACATCGTGTCATATGCAGTTGAAGGACACAAACGCCTAGGAAAACGATAGAGGTGGACAGTAACCGTTAAAAATGCAGACAGAAATGCATTTCGTGCTGGAAATGTTTTTAGTGCACTCAAATAAAGGAACATTCACACACAAGATTTTAACGCAAGAGCATTAAGGAGCTCGTGCTACAGAGAAGCCGGCGTCGGTGGTGTGCGCTTAAATCCAGGATTGGTTGATTAGGGCCATGACGTCACAGCCACATGATCTCACGCGGGAATTTCAAACAACCCACAACGCTCACGTGCAACGTGACATCACGCATAGAATGAAAGGGATTAAAAAAAACATGACATGTAATGGGAATTAAAGGTCGCCGCATGTCTCAAATGATTTCCCTTCATAGAGCACAGTAAACTTTCGTTAGTTCGACCTCGGTTAATTAGACTTTTCGTTTAATTCGATCCTGTTCAAGAGTCCCGGCAAGCGCCTATACATTTCTATGGGAGGAAAAGTTTGATAGTTCAAACTCGGGACGACTCTGCATCAAATAATTCTTCCTGAGCGAATGCGCGTGGGTTCACATTGCACGGCACCACGGCAGAAAAAAAACCAACGTACGACGAAACACGGGCCTTTTGCTGCAAAGACTAACGTGCATTAATATGCGCCTGCTCCTCTACGCCGTTGAGATGGACCGTAGCGAATGACACGAGCCAGCGCAACCAATCTGGCGTGGAGTAGCGCGGAGACAGCGCGCGCGCGCTCTTAAAGAACTTTTAGCATCGTGTGCGGTCCATCTTGCGCGCCGGAAAGCGCAAGTTCTCTTTTCTTTTTTTTTTTCCTTTTCCTTTCAGTTGTTGACGGTTTGGCGTTCGGCACCAAAGTCGCTTTCTCAGCGCGCGCTCAGGGCGCTTTTCCTTTTCTGTAGCATCGTGTGCGGTCCATCTTGCGCGTCAACAAGCGCAAATTCTCTTTTCTTTTTCTTTTGTTATTTTTGTTATTTCAAAGTCAGCCCAGTCAGCTAAACTTACTTTGTTCGTTTTTTTTTTTTTTTTTTCACGCGGTTTTTTGAGGACGCGACGTTTAGTTACGCTGCTCTCCAGAGCATGCTTTTGGACGCGCGTTTTAAGTGCAGACGGCAGCAGACCATCCGCGAGTACTTTGGACAATAAAAGGAAGCTTAATTTTAACCGTTTTTCTGTCCTTTTTTAATTCGATCATTCGGATAATTCGACCAAATTTCAAGGTTCCGTCGAGGTCGAATTAACGAAAGTTTACTGTAATTCATTTGCCTTAAAAAACTGCGAAGGGTTTTAGACGGGATTTAAACCCACGACCCCTCGGTAGCGAGCCAGTCACGCTACTGACTAGGCTACGTAAGGCAATGCTTGCACAGCTTGGGAACGAGCGTGAGTTTATATGTTTTGCTATTGCGTTCCACTCTTAAAGGCAAAGCTTAAGTGTCCTCCAAGTTTTCTTTATATACTTTAAAACAAAAACAAAAAACACGAGCGAGCTCGTCAAATTGCAAAGAATTTAATGTAGCATACGACGTGGCGTGGAGAAACAAGAGCTAATAGATGCAGATGACACGTCGCACTTCCGCTCCGCAAGCCGATCACAGCACCAGTCCTAACGCGGTGGCAGCATTGGTTCTGTGCCGCCGCTGCACGAGTTCTGCACACCTCCGAACTTGGACAGAACTAGTTCAGAACTTTCTGGCCAAATCAAACAGACCTACCCTAGACACCAAAACGTGGTAAAGACTGTGGAGAAGAAAGATGTGGTTGTGCTGTCCCAGTGTTATTTATTCTTTCTTCATCCATCAGAAGATACCCGCGCCTTGCACACGCCCGCCCCAACAGTGGCCCGCCCCGATCCCACCTGTCGTCGCAGAGAGGATCACGTGACCGCTCATACCATATGGTAGGTATGTTTTCGGCAGCCTGAGGCCAATGTTGCCGGACAGAGTTGAAGTTTCAGTTTCCGCTCATGTTTAAAGTAAGATTTCACAAAAAGCTAGCCAATTTTTCACGAAGCAAGAGACAAACTGTCTTTTATTACTGCTTTTTAATCTGAAATCACACATAATCTTGAAATTTTCGGAATTGAGGAGAGTTGCCCTTTCAACCACTATTTAAATCATTTTGATCTTCATTCTCCACCCTGAACTCAGTGGATTCGTGGTAGATTAATTTCAGGGTGCAATTTCCTCATGCTATTTTGTGAAAACGTACAGTAATTGCACCTTCTCGAAGCCAGGACGTTTTCTCGTTGGAAGCTAGCCCGCACTGATATTTATTCAAGATGTTCATTTTGTGGGATACTACTGGGTGTATCAAGGAGTGGCCAGGCTCTTTAAATCGATCGAAAAATTCTGTATCTTAACCTATCGCGCTACGACTTTGTGCAGCGCTGCCCACAGATGGTGCATTTTTTTTGTAAATGTGCAAAGAGCGAACTTATTTGAGGAAAAAGTAAAGAAAGAAAAAGGCTTAGCTCCTATGGAAATGCGGCGAAGCCAAAGGTCTTCAAACAATATGGCGCCGTTTCGCACGGGAGACAAGGGATGGCACAGAGCGGTCGCAATGCCAACTGCGCCAACGAACGAGCACACAGCGCCGAAAGCCGGCGTCTTTAGCAGACAATCTTTTCGACTCAAAGCAGGCAACGACAGTTGCAGAAACAAAATAGGCGCGGTAACAACAAGGAACTGCAAAGCAGACGACATCGGTACCCCGAAAAAAAACAGTCAAAATATCCCGACAAACCATTTTTCTAATCGATTATGTGTCCATTCAATATGTTTTATCAGTAAGGATGATAAAATAATGCATTGGCAACTGATATCAGAAAAGCTCGCGCCGCTTTTGAGTCGAAAAGATCGTCTGCTAAAAACGCCGGCTTTCGGCGCCGTATGCTCGTTCGTTGGCGCAGTTGGCATCGCGACCGCTTGCGCCATCTCTTGTCTCCCGTGCGAAGCGGCGCCGTATTGTTTGAAGACCGGTGGCTTCGCCGCATTTCCATAGGAGCTAAGCCTTTTTCTTTCTTCACTTTTTCCTCAGGTAAATTCGCTCTTTGCAAATTTTACAAAAATAAATGCATCATCTGTGGGCAACGCTGCACAAAGTCGTAGCGCGATAGGTTAAGAAACCGAATTTTGAGGTCGATTTAAAGAGCCTGGCCACTCCTTGATACACCCAGTATATAAAAAGCGGACAAAAACTAGACTAGCCTTTGCAGGCCTGCCCCAGCCCTCATGCAACATCACCCTCAGCGTGTCAAGCTCGAAGAACCAAAGTTCTGTCCGTGCGCACTTCCGCCGCCACAGCTTTGAAGGCAAAAAGACACCGTTGGCTGCTGAACACACCTCCTGGCTGAACGACAGCTTCTCTGCTAGTGGCGCTATGTACCATTTTTACAGCACCCCTATAGTTTTGCACAGAGCGTATTAGCCGTGCTAACTTGCATGCAGCAAAATTAAAGTTGTCGCTGCCAGTCGCTTCATAGTCTGGGTATTCTATTCGCGGCAAGAACCACGCTTAGGGGTGCTACTGAGCAGCACGTTAGTGTCACGTGATACCCGGAATGCAAGAATACCAGGTTTGTTTACATCACGCGTGCCAAAGTGGTAGGGCGTGATCGCTCTCTTCAGCAGACGCGCAGTGGTTAGTTACTGTTCTGTCAGGGGTGGCACAGCATACACAACTGAAAAAGGTGTAATTTTCCATCCATGTCCGAGAAAAGAACAACTGGGGAAGTAAAGATGATATTAAAACAGGACAAAAGGGTGTGAGGCGAGCACGATGGTATGCTCGAACCACTCATCAGATGCTTTCCACTGAATCATGCTGTATTTTGTATTATGATTTGCGTTTCTTCAAAACTGTCTGTTTCGTCCTCCGTATGAATTCCACTAGTGGGATTCGGTGCCAAACAATAATCCGATAATCCGCATTTCCTTTTACCCCACACCTAAATTTCTTTTTCCACGTCGGCTGTTGCGCTGCAAAGATCAAAGAATGAACACTATTCTTTATGTTGTCTTAACGGAAGGATGCTCCTGTGTGCTCAACAAATCGAGGATCTTACATTCGAGAAAGTCTTGCCTTTCCAACAGTGCAGTAGCTGCGGCAGTGTTTTGATTGAGAAAAAAAAGTAACTTATGCTGGATGTTTTCACTATTTCACCCACATATGTAGACGCCATTGGGATTTTTTGTTTTTGTGCAATAAAATATGCGTTGGTGAATGTTTATGCTCAATACTATTGAGTGTTAGTTGTTGTAGACGGCTTTCGACCAGAAGGGCACAATGTCATGTAAGATCTCCAAATAGTGGCTGTGATCCCAGGGTTTGTTCCATGTTATTTGCACTAGCTAAAACTGGATCATAAAATGCTTTTCTCACTTGCAGATCCGATATAAAACTATCTCCGCATCTCATCTCTTCTTAATTAATTGCCATTACGGTCATCAGATAACATCTACATCTGTGCAATGTCTCAAATGGCTGCCATTAAAGTGTTAGCTGTCGACCAAATGATTTGTTAGTTTAAATGCACTACCTTAACAAAATGATTAGTTGATAAAGATAATTCGATAAAACAATTTGCTCTAGTAGCTTGCCCATGTTTCTTTTTTTCTAATTTTAATTGTGTATAATAGTTTTTCGTCTTTTTTTATTCAAGTTAGGCTTTTTAAACTGTGCGCCTCTTCAGAATGCAGGGTATTGAACCAAACCCCGGAACCGTAGAACCGAAAACCGGAAAAAACCGTTATCGTATCGCGCGAACCGGAGTTAAGCCGGAACGGAAATAATTTTCTTCGCTCGGAGCGGAACCGATAGGTTTTATATGCAGTTTTCGGTTCATACGCGAAGTCAGGTTGCGTAAAAAGGCGTGGCGAAAAACACAATAACCCAAAAAGTACACCGAAAAAAAGTATATTTTCGCGCAAGCCGAAGTTGAATTGGACCGAAATAATTTTTTTTTCTTTTCTGGGCAAAACTGATAAATTATTTTTGCAGTATTTCGTTCATATGGGACGTCAAAAAGCCAGAAAAATAGCTAGCGGAAAGCTTTGTGACGCTCCATTATCAGGTTTTCACAAAACGGTCGTCTTTATAATTTATAAAGTTCGTCTCGAGAACTCAAACGAAATGAACGCAGTAACTATAAATTCTTCGGGGTTTCTGGTCTTATGTATTTCTTTAACAAATGTCCACATTTGTCCCAAACTTTCTTGGGGACCAGAAATGGTTCACCAAAGAAAATTTATTACTAGAACATGCCCAATTAGTACGTCAGTAATATGACCAATTAACGAGCCTGTTTGGTGGCAAAACGGTGAGTTGAGCTGGTTTGACAAAGAGACATAGGTCAAGAGAGGTATAGGCAACATGTTTGGTGTTGTCTATACCTCTCTTTGTTTTTGTTTGTTTTGGTGTTTAGTCCGAGCTCTGTTTGGTGTTTCTTGACATTATTTTGAAGAATTGTGCGCAATTTACTTTAAACGCCTTGATTTCATTGTACAACTGATCGGATAAGAAAGCGATACAAAGACCGATGGATATTTTAGAACCTGCACTTGTTTCAATACTGTGGCGCATCCAATCTGCTTTTAAAATAACTCAGCGGATTTAACAGTCTGTCCGAAATTAAAGTCTAGCACCGGGAAGGGAAGGGGGATTGAATCAACAGTTACAGCTACAGAAAACCGCAAAACAGCTTCGATCTCTGGTAGCAGAAACAGCAAGGACCAAAATGTTTTCTGCTGAGAAACACAAACATCAGGGAGCGCAGCTCTTCTAAGCATTGTTAGACAAAGAGCCGCGACTTCTCAAGGGACGCTAACGTGTTGCACTTTTGGCAGCAGAGAAGGGAACGCCATCCAGAACTCCACGCATTGCGCAAGTAGCCCTGGGAGTGCCTGCGACCCAGGTCAAGCGATGAGCGAGCCTTCTCTGCACTGGAAGTTCATTCTATCGTCTCAGAGGTGCCGTGATTCCCAGGATATGCATTATGATGTCCTGCTTCTTCAGTCAGCTGCCTGACATTAAACTACGCTTTCACCCACGTCCCAAAGTGCCCAAGCACTAGCTCGTTAGTTCCACGCAGTAATGTGAGCCTTTGCATTCTATATGTAACACTTTTATGAAATATGCATAGTTTGTCTTTTGCTGTCGTCAATTGTTTTTGTAGGATATGAGTACGAACGTTTGGCAGTCGTTTGAACACCTTTATTTTTTCATTCCGGAGCTGAGACCCGGAGCAGAACCGTTTCTCTGAACTCGGAACGAAAAACATTTAGGTTCAACACCCTGTCAGAATGCAACATTTCTTTTTGCATTAACTCTATAAAGACTCATAGTCATCCACACTTTATATGCTAGGAGCATTCACTTCGCTGTAATAACCAAAATAATAAATGTGGTGCTGCTGATTTTATTAAGTTTGGTAAAGTTCAGGATATGTATAAAAGCAAATGGATGCAGGACTGCCCCCCATTTACTAAAGATGCAACAATCAAGATAGACAACTACAGTCTGTGACAGATGAAGAGTGTCACCAACTATAGTAAGGTTATCTCAAGGGAGGAAACCAGGACAACAATGGTGCCTTTGATTCTTCTTAAAGGCGTAGTACTCGGCGATTTTTTCATGGTCGTTGATTTGCTTCAAAATTGGCTCAACCCACCGATAGACATGGCTCTACGAGTTCCCCAAGTATTGTGTGAAAAGAAAAAAAATTCGCGAAGTTATTGAATTTTCGAATTTCGTTTTCATCGTGTTTCTCAAACTGGGAGCCCCTACTGGCAACATTGAAGTGTGACGACAGAAATGGTACAAAGGGGGCAGTAAGCCATGTTCCCAACTGATTACAAGACGTTTGATGGTGGGAAAAGAATGTTTGGTAACTGATTCACTGAGAAGCACGCAAAAAACACTTGACATACTCTGTTTAAGACTACATGCACGACCTGAAAGTCTGTACCATGTGTGACGTCACACCACTGAAGAGCGCGCGAAAATTTGAATGCTGGTTTCGGCATCAACTTCATTTACGGTTTTCTCAATTGCTATTTTGAATTTGGAGAAAATAAATAGCATACCGTGACGACTGAAGCCCGGGTAGTCAGAAAATGCAATTTGTTTAGGTAGCTCAAAAAACGGCCGGAGCACCCCTTTAAGGGAAGTGGGACAAGGAATTTTTCTGGAACTGTCAATTAGTCGAAAAGAAAAGATGTAAATTTAAAACATTAGTGAGCTAAACATGAGTGTCTTCACCATGCTTTGCCCAGGACAAAAAAATAAGAACACTCCAGTCAGCAGCATTGAAGCCTGGGATGAAGACCTGCCAGACGCAGAATTTGCAATCGTCCTGCAACGAATGCATGAACAGGTTACAGAAAAAAAAAAAGACAAAATGAAAAGTTACTAGCAAGACAGCAAGGCTGAACGAAAATCCATTCAGCTCCGAAGCAGCGGCGGCACGGGAGAGTCCTGACTTTGGGTTGTGCCGGGCTTCTGCTAGATGGCAACACTGAAACTTCTCGCCGCGAATAGCATAATCACCAGGCAGCCATTGCTTTCTGACCATCATGCAAAGAAAGTCTGTGCATAAAAGTTCATTTTCAATGAAAGATGTGCCCAGAAAGAAGGTCCTAAGTGGAGTAGCACAAAAATGAAGATGCTTTCCAACTACTGTTGTAGGGAAACTGCCTCCTTTTATGATAAGGGGGAAAAGACGTACCAGGGGCCCAGGAAAAGATCAGGACAGGTCGGTTTTTTACAATCCACCACTGGAGACTTTGCCACCCCCATGCAACTTCATACAGAAATACTCTCGGGCCAGGTATAGGGTGTTTTCACCGACGTACTTCGTCCACCATTTTGTTGTTGTGAACTGTCTGGAGTGTGCTGAAGGTGAGCATTGCAAGGATTTTCATGACCCATCTTATGCGTGGAGCGTAGAAGCTATGTCTTACATGGCTGGCATCTGCTCAACAGGTTGCGATGTAATCCTTCGAATTAGTAATTTTGTTTGAAAAAAAAAAAAGAAATGGCAGATTGATGTCATGTGAAAACACCCTATTCAGAGAAGGGTGATTTACAGTTGACAAATTTTAAGTTTTTCAATAAATCTGAATCCACAATATGTTGACCCATGAGTGCTTTGCGGATCTTACCAGATTTATTCTAAAACACTGAATCCTGGCCATGCATACAAGCTGATGTAACGGTGGCGGGGTTGGGCAGAAATACTCAAAAATGTATTTGGAAATACAAATACAGCTATACATGAAAATAGCAAAAAACTGATACTCAAATATATTTGTAAAAATGTATTGCAATATATATCGGAAATACATTTTAAAAAGAGGCAAAAAGTCTTTGGAAATAGAAATACAGGAATACATTTTAGGGAGGGCAAAAATACAAATACTGAAATACTGATACTGCAATACATTTACAAATTTGTTTGAGACACCAACTGGGATTAAGCTTGAAGTGGAAGTTTTTGATCCCAAAGTTACTTTTCCGCAGGCTTGGCACTTCGCTTTGAACGAAGTGGCTCCGGACGGAAAGGAGTCTTCAATGGGCTCAAAAAACGTTCCATCAAGGTTTGACCGCGGTCCCTTCCCGGACATCCTGTTTGTTTGACGAGTGATGCGAAAAGACTTTGACCCCCAAATAAATTCCATGTCATCCTAAATCCCATCATAACGTCACCACGCTCCTGTCCTATAAGGGTGCCCCTGTCAACAGTGATCCCATGACGTCACGGTGGAATGAACTGGTATTCTTGTATCTTTAGGTGTGGCCTTGAACATGCAACTTTACCCACGCAGCTCTATGAAAGGACAATACATACTTTCATTGTAGGTGACCTCGCTGAAGGTCGTGCAGGCAGTTGCATTTGCAATTTTTGAGAATAGTGGACCACCTGAAGCATCCTAAAACATGTGTTTTATCTTCTGTTACGGTTGAAAAAACGATACAACGGCATCACTGTTGTGACGTCCTTCCTGCTGACTTGCCGAGGCTACGAGGCATGGATGGCAGTCCTCAAGTTTCGCCTAGCGTCATTCAAACAGAGACCCTCGCGGATTGTGACCCGAGATGGCCTGAACAGGTGCAAGCTCTGTCACTGATGGCGTACCCTTGAGCCGTGCAATATTACGGGCGCAGACGCTTTCCTGTGTTTAACTTCACTATGTGAGTCGTCCCACTATTTCAAGTCAACCACCACCAGGCTCGTGCTGCAACGGACTGTGACTCAGCTTTACCGGCTGGGTGTACTCTGTATGCTAAGGCAAGAGAGACGGTTGGCAGCGGGCACTGGATGCCAGCAAACAATGACTCGTGAAATCCCTACCTAGGAACCTGCGGCAGAAGGTGCTCAGACTCCACTCTTGGTACGCTACCTGGTAAGAGCCCCAACTACACAACACTTCTCAGAAGAGAAAATAGTTTGGAAAATAGGAAGGGACCTTGGTCAGCATAGTAACAATGTCCCAGCATCTCCTTGACTCTGGTGCCCTCAGAAGTAAAAAATATATAAAAGGTGTTCGGACTTATATTTTGTTTTTCGGGAAATCAAGAAATGTAACGAAATACATTTCATCCTGATTGTATCGCGATACAAGAAACATTCCGAATGTATTTCAATACAGGAATACAGACACTAGTGAAAAAAAATGTGCTGCGATACAGAAATACAGATACGAAATGTATTTCTCGTGGCTATGTCAGCAAGCTGGAGGAGACCAATCATCTTAGGACAAACGCTCGAGACGTTTTTTGGCCAGTGCTTGTTTTTCGCTTGCAGCCTCGAGAGGTTTGGTGCTGAACCTCTGACACACAACATTGTGTCCTTTGTAGATTCACGCTACACCGAAATGTCGCTTACCCAGATACCGAGGGTGATCTTTCGGTTCCGGACAGCGATCTGCTTGGCCCCGTACGCAGCACCTATTGTCTACAAAAACAAGAGGAAGCGAGTGGGGGAGTGATAGGGGCACACTCCTTCAACCGGCTCTGACACTCACATTCTGGTAGGGAGTGGCAGAGTCGAACCGGTCATAGAGGTACCGCTCCACGAGGCTCGTCTTGCCCCGTACTCTTTACCCAGGAGGACCACCTTGAGGTCCACATGACTCATGCCTCGAGCGAAATGGGGCACAGAAGTCAGTGCCCCGAATCGGTACCCGTGAGCACGACCTAGAGAAGAGAACGAGACGCTCCATCAACTGCAAACGCCCAAAACAAGGGGTCGTTCACCGAAGGACAGTTCTGCGAACTCGTCAAACGTCACCTGACAAATACCAAAAAGGCAACTGACGTCGACACATCGAACAGACGGGTCGATGTTTTCCCGAGTTATCGCGGACGTCGGGTCTTCTTTGTTTACCATGTGGAACGATCGCACTCCGGCATCATGTTTCGATGACCCATCGCCACGTTTGTCCGTCCGCGACGAGGCACCATAATTGCCACAATCACGGATCCCATGTCAGTCGTGTCAGTAGCGAGAGTGGACGGAAAAAAGCTCCCAACAGATCGGACCACTTACACAGATGTCACAATTCTGCACCGTCAGCTGGCATCTCAACGGATCATTCCTCGAACACCATCGCGCCTATCGCCAGGATCGACAGAGCTCTATCCGCTCTATTTCGGCTCTATCCGAACCACGATCCGAACGCCCGGATGGATGGATGGTGGCCAGAGCTGGGCCACTCTCTGAATCGGTGTTTCACTTGCGCCGCCTAGCCAAAGAGTATTTTAGTTCAACTTTACATTTTGACTTCAATACGATATCATCTATCTGTCCCTTGATTTTCGCCACAATTCCTCTAATCTTCTTTCACTAATTCCTACTTCCTAAAGAAGGTTTGTTTCACCGTTCTCCTCCAATCCCAGAGCCCTGAGGAAGTCAGCCTCTCCGCGTAATGTCATTGTGTGGTCAAGCGCCCCCCCCCCCCCCACCCACACACACACACAAACACACACAGACACGCACACATACCACGATGACATGCTCTGCGTTTCGACACCCTTCCCGCACACCGTGCATGTCGTATCCACCTAAACAGCCGCCCTAGCCCCAAACAATTAACGCACTAATATCGAATATTTCTTCCTTTCTAATATAAGTTTTCCTTGCCCTGTACATTTCCAAAGCGCTTTTGCATTCTTGTCTCCCACACTTCACTCTTCCTCGGCGATACACCAATACCTTGACGCGAGTCGTCGGGTTCGTTTTTTCCATCTTCTGTCCAAGCTGCTCAAATGCAGGTACTATACATATTCTGCCTGCCCATCTCTCCTCATCCATTTCCCGTAGCCGTTCCTCAAATTCCAGTTTGCTATTCGCCTCCCTTGCCTCGAACGACGACCAACCCATATCTCCCTGCTACACCTTCAGTAGGGGTTTTCCCATGGGCTCCCAGTTGTTCCAGTGCCAACCTGCCCACGCCACGCTACGCCACGCTACGCCCGACCGTCCCCACTGCACCTACGTAATTAATTTTACGTAATTAATAAAATAGTACCTTTCAAAGCTCATCGTTTTTGTTTCAATACGGGAAGTATTTTTAAATGCAAAAATTGGTTAATTTCGCCATTTTGCTTTCGGTTCTTGTTCTCAGACTGATCGGACGTGTTCCTTGGAAGATGTTATTTTTTCCTTTGCTTGCCACGTGATTATGTGCGCATGGGATAGTAAATACAGATTTAAATAACGTTCGAGGCAATAAAGTAGTTTATATATATATATTTTTTTTTTGCGATAACACGTCACAGGTCTTTGTTTGAATATTTGGCCGGATTGTTCGCCGATCCCCCAAAGGTCATACTGGTGATATCCCGTTGCAGAGGGGAAACAAAATGGCTCAGAAAGGCAAAAAAAGAAATCATACTTTTGGTTTTTAGTTTCTAGGCTAGGTGGCGCAAGCTAGCCACTAAAAGGTTACCAGCCGTTCTAGTCATATACGGCTCTCAGGTTCTAGTCTATCTATCCCCAGAGCCTATCAGGAGCAATAACCCCAGTGGCGCCCTCTCGACGTCGACACGGAGTGCGGCAGCCATGAGCACTCGCTGGGCCTCACCCTCGCCTAGTTCATTCATGGTCTCCAAGACAGCCTGAAAACAAAGGTACAGCATGCTTGCATTTCTACAGCCGCGAGAGTAGTTCCAGGTAAAGGAACAGTGCGCTATTTGTGCATGGTTCGATCGGCTCAAAGCTTTCCGGCTAAAACTGTGGGCAACGGGCACCCGTACGAGGCGCTGGCTATTTCTACAATATGTTTGAACAAGTTGATCCCCGCTCTGCCACGTGGGGATCTGCGCCGACGTGCCCAAAACCAGATTTGAGCAACGCGATTTATTAAAAACGGACCGTCCAATGTGACCCATATTTGACGGGCCCGCTTTGAATGCGGTGTGGTATTGTACGCACTCGATGTCGCTTTTGCAGGGGCAGTAAATGGCGATACTTGTCATTGCTGGCGTATCGATCTTTCGGCTGCTGCCAGCGCCTCGCCGGCTGCCGACCTGTGCGCCGCGTCAGGTTTTGAGAAGGCGTAGCGGCGTAGTCGGTGGTCTACGGTAGTGCCACTGGCAGTACGCCAGAGCGTCCAGGTCGTGTGCTTTGCGCAGGTTGAGCGGCGGTTTTGTTTCGCGAGGGTTTCCGCCGCTCCCAAAGTTGAGTCGATTTGGGTGGGATGGGCCTAGGAAAAGGTAGCGGTGAGCTTGGCCGTCGAACAAGAAGCGGTTGCCATGTCGGACGGAAACGAGGTTTTCGCAGCAACCAATTGGGGCCCGGGCACGAGGCTCCGCTCTTGGTGGAGGACGGCGAGTCTGTCGTTTCGGCCGAGATGGACAGCGATTCAAAGCGGCCTTTTGTCGACGGACGAATTAAAAAGAAGGCCAAGAGGCCGTCCAAGCTGATAGCGTCCGGAGACGTGAGTCCCGTGTTGCCTCCAACGCTTCAACGCATCCCCAGTACCGCAAGAACAGCCGAAGGCCGAGGAATGGCCACGGGCGGGGGCAGCCGAAAAAGGTAAGCAGCCGCTTTCCGGAGAAAACTGTCATCGAGATTGCACTGCGTGCGTGTAGCGCGCAGCCGGCTACCGCCGAACGGCGCTCGGATCGTTGCAGCTATGTTCCCTTCCCGGTAAATAGAAGAGCAATGCTCTACGCACGAGCTCGTGCACTTCGGGCAGGAACCGAGAGAACTCATGCCCGTCGGGCCGCTTTTTCGAACGGCGCGTGTATCACTGGGGAGCGTGTTAACCCAGCCCCCGCCTGCGTTCACGCCGCTTCGCGGCGACAGTATCGGCTGCTAGTTACAAAACGTAAACCGTACGCCGCTTCGCGGCATCCGGCCAGCAGCCCAAGAAGCGCTCTGTCCCCGATCGCACCTCCGGAAAGGGATTCCCGTTTAGTTCTGCGAAGTTTCGTCGACAACATCATCGCAAAAAAATAAATGTCGTAAACGTCGCTTTATGCCTCGACAAAAAAATGTTCAGAAAAAAAAAGGAAAAAAAAGTACCCCCACCGGGGAATCGAACCCGCGTCCACGCATACAAAGCGGACGCCTTAACCCCTACGCTACGCCATCTTTTTTTTTTTTTTTTTTTTTTAGCAAATGTTTATTTACAGGTTAAGAGCATCAGTAGCAAGAATGGAAAAAATGAGGTATATACATATGTTAGAGCAAAGAGGACGTTTAATACGTTAGACATGGCATTCAATGACCCATTTGCAAAGTAAATCAGTTAAAGGCTACAGCATTGTTAAAGAGTGCAGTAACTGACATGCACGTTTGGTTTTACCTTTTTACTTTTTCCCAGAGTGTTTCTCAGATTGTGTTTCTATTTTAACTGGTTTTAAAGTTTCAATGGTGCGGTCCAATTTGTTAGCAAAGTGTTTCCCCGCAAGTTAGGGTTCAGATTGGCACTCTGTCTGGTCTACTCTTGACTTGTATAGTGTATGTAGGCCTAAAACCATGATTATCTCCGTCAGGTCAGTCGCGTCCTTTTGTCTTGCAGCCGTAGGAATTTCAAAGTACACTCTTTGATTGACTCTTTGGGTCATCGTGGCCGGACAGGGTGGAATCCTGCTCGGTGGTGGGAGCTTTGGGAGATGGCGGTTTGGTTCGCCTCTTGCCTCCTTCTCTTTGACTCCGCCCTCTCCCCTTGATATGTGGAGCCAGGATCTGACGTGCACAGAATTTGTTCTCACTTTCTTTTCCCAAGCATTCTTTGTTAGCTCGGTTCATGCATTTGGAAGCCTCTTCGTCTGACTTCATTTGGCTCTTCAGCTATTCTTCAGCTTGGTCTTCAGGGTCAAGAGCACTGAGCGGGTTGGAGATAACAACATTGCTCACTGTCTCCTTCGTTTCACAGCGTGGCCGACGCCGACCTGTCTTCGCACTTCTCAGTCCGTGAGACTGCTTCTGCGTGGGTTGTGCTGTGAGCGGTGCTGACCTCTGCCGAAACCTCTGTTTGTGCTGTTTCTTCTTCGTCCATCAAGTGTTCTGTAGGAATCTGGAGAGATGCAGCCGTTCGGTCGTGCGTTTTAGTGCAGTCTTCGGGATCGTGGCGGTATTTTCGGCTTCCGCTACCTGGGCGCGCGGCACTGTTTTCGGACGTGTCCGGCTTGCCTGCATTGTAGACATTGCGGTGCTCTGCCAGGTGCGGATACGAGTACGGTGGTTCCCAGAATGCTTGGCTGATGCGTCAAGCTGTCCGCTGTCACCGCCCGTTCAATTCAGTTGACAGTATTCTTGTGGTCGTCTCCACTTCTTGAAGGCGGGTAGTGCCACTTGTCTCAGCTTGATGCTTTTTATTTTTCCAAACGTCGAAAAGCACTTGCTACGTTTGCATCTGGGCCGCTAGTTGGGACCCAGTGCACCTTCATGGACAGCGCAGTCTTGTTTCCGTCTATTATCAAACATGTCTTGTTCTTTACTTGTATCTCTCAGGCTGCTGTAATCTTTCTTTTTCTTTGGCAGAACGCACTGTGGGAGCCACACATGGTTGTACTGGTAGGCCCCAGCGAAGCTGGCTCGTTTGGTTCGATGGATTTTCTTCAAAGCGGGACCGAAATCGTCGATGCGGTATGGCCGGGCTGATGGGTCCCCATGAAGAATCAGTGAGTTTTCTGGCAGCTTACCGTTGGGAAGAGGTGGCAGTAAAATCTTGTACTCCGTTGTACTTGGTGCCGGGAGGCAGAAGCAAAATGATATCAGGTGTTTCCGGCCTGGAAACCGCGTTGGGTTTGCCCTGCGGACCCATTTCCAACGCGGCCACCTTCAGCTCGTCGTCTTCTTCGAACTCCCCTACGCTACGCCAT